>BSBM01000010.1:20212500-20413181 GCA_027924585.1 Larix kaempferi
CTAGGTCACATCCAGTATGAAAAAGGACTAGCTCTATGGTGGTAAATCCTAGATTTTATCTAGGTCACATCCAGTATGAACAAGGACTGGCTTTGTGGTGGTAAATCCTAGATTTGATCTAGGTCACATCCAATATGAACAAGGACTGGCTCTATGGTGGTAAATCCTATATTTGATCTAGGTCACATCTAGTATGAAAAAGGACTGGGTCTGTGGTGGTAAATCCTATATTTGATCTAGGTCACATCCAGTATGAAAAAGGACTGGCTCTGTGGTGGTAAATCCTAGATTTGTTCTAGGTCACATCCAGTATGAAAAAGGACTGGCTATGTGGTGGTAAATCCTAGATTTTATCTAGGTTACATCCGGTATGAAAAAGGACTGGCTCTGTGGTGATAAATCCTAGATTTGATCTAGGTCACATCTAGTATGAAAAAGGACTGGTAATGTGGTTGGGATTGCATCATCCCTAGACATGAGAGGTGTCTTAAAGTGATAAGGACTGATCATCCTGTAAGTAGATCTGGACTGCATCGTCCATAGACATGAGAGGTGTCTTAAATTGAGAGGGATTGATCATCCCGTAAGTGGATAAGGATTGTATCATCCTTGGACCTATGTCCTAAAGTGAGAGGGATTGATCATCTCGTAATTGGATCATGTGTGTTGCAGAGTATGCTGCTATGATGTTGTTGATCGAGAGATCTAGATGATGTTGTTGATCGGGAGATACAGATGATGATGCTGTTGATCGAGAGATCCAGATGATGTTGTTGATCAAGAGATCCAGATGATGATGTTGATCGAGAGATCCATATGATGCTGTTGATCGAGAGATCCAGATGATGCTGTTGATCGGGAGATCCAGATGTTGATGTTATTGATTGAGAAGATCCAGATGTTGATGCTGTTGATCGGGACATCCAGATGTTGATGCTGTTGATCAAAAGGATCCAGATGTTGATGATGTTGATCGAGAGATCCAGATGATGATGTTACTGTAGTTGTTTGAGTGCTGCAGAAGATGAAGACTTAGTACTGAAGATGTTGATGTTCCAGTATTGAAGATCTTGAAGATGTTTCAGTAACTGTTTGAGTTACTGATGATGTATGAAGAAAGCTTCCAATGATTTATAGATGTATCATGTATCATGTAGTTGATGAATCCTTGCTCCTGCAGATGTTGTTATAATATCCTTCTCGTTAAGGGGGAGTGTTGAAATATTGTAACTTCTAAGAATATTATATTTGTACTTTATTATTCAGGAGATGTTTCATTCCTCCGTGAAGACCTTATTATCCAAAGATGTTTATTCATCCGTCGAAATGTGGTAACTTGGGTTATTAGACTTCCCTAGTGGGGTCCCAAAGTCAGTTGTAATGGGGTGTTTAATTCCCTAGTGGTAAAATTTGGGGCTGACCTAGTTAGTAAGTTAAGTCGGAGTAGTGGTAAAATAGAGGAGGTGTGTTCCTCATTTATCACACTCATTCACTCACTTGTGATTGGTGCATAGGAGAGAGAGAGATCTGCTATGGAGGAGAAGGAGCTCATGTTTGGGGATTACATCTTTGTATTTGCTGGTCATCTATATTGAGGAAGCTTTGTTGGGTTTTCTACCCCATGAGGGTTTCCCAGGATAAATTGTGTCTCTTGTGTTTATGCTATGCTTGTTGTTCTTTCAGTGATCCTGTATATGCTATTGTTTTGAAATTGAATGTAATACTGATGTTATCTATCTTAGCATATTGAATCTTAACATATTTGATAGCTGAAAAACCCAGTTGCGGGACAGAGAAATTCAACCGCAACATTGAGGAATATCCAAGAGCAGATCGCAGTGGGAGAGAGACCAGAGGGTTTATACTTCATGGTAGAGCCAGTGAGGGCTCATTTAACCTTGGTTTAGAAGTCGTGACCAACCATACTTTCCCAGGTCAACGCTGAGGTAAGGGGCGCTTGAGGGACTGTGCAGCAGAGAAGGGGACCTTACTTAGGCTGAGAGTGGAGATGATGGGGGTTACTGGACTGTATGAAGTTAATTGGATATGCCTGTAGCTCTATGGTTGATCTCATTGGATCAGAAAAATTCTTCCCTATCTCCCCACTTGCTTTCTAGAGCCAGCTGTGTGTTGGATGACCTTGAATGACTGTTCCCAAGGCTGTGAGTGAGCCCATTAGTTCCTCCTTAGTGGATAGACATCCCTAGATCGGGGGTGGTCTCTTAGTGTTGAAAGAATACAGGATGGGAAGAGAACTATGGTTGGGTTGGAACGTTGCAGTCCATATCCAGTTGCTTGGATATTTCAATAAAAAGATAAGTGTTCTTTGTGATTTATAACATGTTCCTTCTGTGTTCTAAATGCTTAATTGTTCATGTTAATGGGAATGAAATGATTATCTTAAGTTAGTTAGAATAAGCCTATGCATAGCATGAGAAGAGGACTAATTCCATGTAGGTTATTTCATCATTCTTCCTGGGAGAAATGTGCTGATGCATTCCCTTACATGTGTGAGGATAATTTTTCATTCAGCTGTGTTTATTTGAGTATGCATATTAATCCATGTGTTTTTATTTATATGAATATGTTCATTGATGAATAGAGATAAGTGTTGTAAAGGCCAAGAATGTTTAGAATGTTTAGTCAGGGATTTGGGGGAAAAATAGACACCCCCTGTTGTGTTCATGTTCCCTCTGTGGGTCAGATGAAGGGAGGGGCCATGACAAAGTGGATCAGAGCTCTTTACAAAGTGGTAAAGAGGAATGGATGAAGTTTGGGAAACATTTTGGTTGGATGAAGAACAATTTCAGAGTTGTCAGGTGTGGCAGAGGATCATACAGTTGCATGGGGATCACTGAGAGATTTCCAACGATACCAAGTTTTCCAAAAATGGACTTAAGATGAGGAGGATATCAGCCTGGGAAGTTGGTAGTAGCAGGAGCATATGGCCGACTTCCGACTTTCTGAACCCGCATTAAGGATTTCGGAAGTCGGAGGTGTAATTCTCCTAGAGTTGTGAATTTGGAGTTCTGACTTCCGACTCCCGCAAGTTGGATTGCAGATTGTGGAAGTCAAAGGAGTAATTATCATGGAGTTACATGTTGTGGTTCCGACTTTCCGACTCCCGCAAGGTGGATTGCGGAATGTGGAAGTCAGAGGTGTAATTCTCCTAGAGTTGTGAATTTGGAGTTCCAACTTTCGACTCCCGCAAGTCGGATTGCGGATTGCAGAAGTCAGAGGAGTAATTTCCTTGGACTTGCACGCTGTGGTTCCAAATTTCTGACTCTAGTAAGGTAGATTGCGGAATGTGGAAGTCAGAGATGTAATTTTCCTAGAGTTGTGAATTTGGAGTTCCGACTTCCGACTCCCGCAAGCCGGATTGCGGATTGTGGAATTCAGAGGAGTAATTTTCTTCGGAGTTGTGCGTTGGAGTTATGACTTTTTGAATCCTGCATCGCGGGTTGCATATTGCGGATTGCAGATTCATGGATTGCGGATTGCGGGTTGCGGATTGTGGAAGTCAGAGGCATAAATATTCAAAGTTGTGAATTGGGTGTTCCAACTTTCCGAATCCCACATTGCGAATTGTTGAAGTCAGAGGCATATTTCTTCGACGCTGTGTATTTGGTGTTCCGACCTTCCGACTCCCGCATTGCAGATTGTAGAAGTCATAGGTGTAATTCTTGAAGTGGTGCATTGGGGTGCCGACTTCCGACTCCCGACTTGCAACTTGCATATTTTGTATTGTGGACTGAATTTATTGCGGCTGTGTGAAAGTGCATAGTTTGGAAGAAAAACATTAGTAGGTTATTTTTAAGAAGCTCCCGCATCACCTCAAAAGGGCATTGAGGGGACTAGGGGCGTTATAGAGACGATCACCTTCAATACCTTCACACCATATTCACAAGATGTCGCAAGTACAATACATGCTTAAACCCCCTCAAATGTGCATTTTACGTTACTGCTGGTCGCCTCTTAGGATTCATTGTCTCCAAATATGGTATCACCGTCAACCCTTCCAAGGTTCAAGCCATCTTGGGATTACCAGCACCATGAACATGACGCAAGTTACAGAGTGTCCAAGTTAAAGCCAATTTATTTCACCATTTTATTCTTGACTATGCCACTTAGGCCCATGGATTCTTATAGTTTCTCAGAAAATACCTACCATTTAAGTGGGATGACTATGCCCAAATCATCTTCGATGCCCTTAAACACGCATTGTCATAAGCTCCCCTCATTTCTCCTCCAGACTTTGACAAATATTTCATCTTATATATCTTTGCGTCAGACTCCGCTGTAGCCAGTGTGCTAGTCCAACTTGCCGAGAACCACCATGAACATGTCATATAGCATGTCAGCAAAACCCTTGCCAGATATACACTCAATTACACCCATGATGAGAAGCTTTCCCTTGCAGTCATCCTTTCTGTATAGAAACTCTGCCACTATATTTTGCTCCAAAAAACAATTGTCGTCGCTGATTCCAACCCTATGCAATACATACTTAGTTGTAGTCTTATCAATAATATTTTTTCCCAGTGGATCATTATCTTACACAAATTCGACCTTGAGTTTGTTATTCCTAAAAGCAAGAAATCCATGGCCTTAGCCAAACTCATTACATATATTCCCTCCAGCACCACTAGCGAATCTGTCCAGAACCAACTATCCGATGAGCACCTCTTTCTTATTACGATCGAATATCCTTGGTACATCGATATCCTCCTTTATCTTCGCACCTATAAATTCGATCCCCACTTATCCTGCGACGATCACCGCAAAATACACCATCAAGCATCGTGATACCTCCTCATTGGAGACATCCTATATCGGCGTGGCATTGACACTATTCTTCGACTATGTTTAACACATGAAGAAGCTGAACAAGTTCTCAATGATTTCCATAACAGTGAGTGTGGAGGACACCTCTTCAGATTATCCACCGCCCATTAAATATTATGAGCATGGTATTTTTGGCCCTCCATATTCAAATATTATGTTTACCCCATCAAAATGTTCGCCTATTGTTAGGTCTTTTCCTATAAAACACGATCTCCCCCTACGCCCCTCCATCTGGTCATCACTCTGGTCCCATTCTACAAATGGCAACTGATTTTATGGAATGTCATCCTACGTCAACCAAAGGTCACCACCATATCATCATCTCCATCGACTACTTCACCAAATGGGCCGAAGTGATGCCCACATTTGATTGTAAAGCAATAATTGCAGCATGGTTCTTCTTCAACCATGTCATTTCCCGATTCGGCATTCCCAAGCAACTTGTCTCCTACAATGGAAGATATTTCCATGACGAAAAATTTGAGGAACTATCACGACTTTTAGGATTTAAGCACGAATTTTAAACCGCTTACTTCCCTCAGGAAAACAGTTATATTGAAGCTGTTAACAAAATCCTCAAAACTATGCTCCAACTTACAGTCGATAAAAACAAAACCAATTGGAACCACATGCTCTTTCCGACCCTGTGGGATTACCGAACTTCCATCAAGAATTGCAAGGGTTTTACCCCATTCCACCTTGTACATTGAGTAGAATCTATCCTCCCAATCGAGTGTCAAATCCCTACCCTCCAATCCTCCATCGAGTTGCTACCAGATACCTCTTCTCTGGAACAACGCATATTCACTTTGGAACACCTTGATGAAGAAAGGCGCGACTCTCTTTAGCAGAATGAAGCCATGAAGGCCCGCTCCAAGGAACACTACGATCGACAAGTGCGACCATGCACCTTCACTGAAGGTGAATTTTTTCCTTTGTTTAGTGCCAAGAAGACAGTAAACCATGACCCGAGAAGTTTGTATTTAAATGGACAGATGCTTATGTCGTTGAGCATTGTCTCCCAAAAGGAGCCTATATCTTAACCGACCATGAAGGTATTACCCTCAACAACTCGGTCAATGGGTTGTAGCTCAAAAGGTTCTATCCTTGACTACCAAGTACCCCATAGGTACGCATTGTTCTGATTATATGATTTCTGCATTTTCAATACCTTGGTTATGTCCTTTACTACACTTGGGTATGTGCACTGTATGTGCAGGAAAATGATCAGGACAATATGAAACCTCTTCTTTTTCCATTATAATAATAAGACTCCAAGATCTAACAATGAGGGGCATGTACCCTACCACAGGTATCATTCCGAAACCAACATATAGACACTATTTACCCTCCGTTTATAATGCATATCCTAGTATGCCCATTGGTAACATTATCCCCCCCCGTCATGGACTTGATGTGCCATCAACATTACTACCATGAATAGCATGTTCCCCCATAGGTGTACACACCACTTCCCTCCCCATCATCAATTGGAACCCATGATGTCGACCCCCAAAAGTCCGAGGAATTTGATCCAGCTTGAAAATACCCCCCCTTAGAGTATCATTTTATAGTAATGCTTTTACTCCACCAAGTAGACCTCATTAGATTTCTTGGCACATGTTACAATAACGATTCACAGAGCCTCCTCATACCTCCATGAGCAATTTACCTTTCTCCATATTCCTCGTATCATGAGCCCCGTAAAGATACTTATGGGCCCCCCACCCTCTGAAGTAACCAGTTCCATTCAGTGATCCCGCATGCATACACTGCATGACATTGTTTCATGGGGAACCCGTCTTTGTGTCTACAAGTTACCATCCACTTCATTTTGGAAAGCCCACCCCAACTCACTAAAAACCGTTGGGACTCCACCCATCATCTAAATGATCCCCCGACACACCCAAAACTATGGGGATCCCACCATTATACTTTATGTACAAACAAGTTCCCTCGTCACCTCACAGTGAGGGAACACCATATTATTTTGGCAGCAACCTATGGTCGCCTTTGATCGATGTATTTGAGTCTCCATATGTTCAACATTATTTGTTTTGTTGGTCACTGCTATCCTTTAGTTTGCATCTCCATCAATACCCCTTTCATTTGTAGTTTGTCCCCATCCAATTCAACTAGTGTCATCTTGAAAGAAAAGTTGTTGTTCTCGCTCCCCATGTTTACATCGATCAATGGAAGTTATGATCCCCATGCTTATCAACCAGTCATGTTCCAGGTCTGTTCATCCACCAGTTGATTACAATATGATCTCGGTTCTCAGGGTATGACCCTCATCTTATCATATACTTCATCTCTCATCGACGCCAAAACATTATATTGCGAGAGTTGCAGTAGTTGTAGTTGTACCTTGGGATCCCTTTTAGTCACTATAAGGGATCACCTTGAACTTAGTAGGGAGAGTCATTAGTGCTCCCTAACTAAGTGGTTTCCCCTATGCTCGATGCCAACACATCATTGCATCAGGGGGAAACGTACTTTTGAAGGTAGCAGTGTTCACATTTGAAAATCATGATAGCAGTCTATTTGGTACGGTGAAGCCCTGAAGCAGATTTACATACCAAGTTTAGTCCCCCACCACAGTAGGTTCATCATCGTCACCAACAGTTCCACTTCTTCAATATTTTGCAGTAGCTCCAGGGGAATTTACTCTAACATGAATTGGATCCACCTTCATCCATGTACCAACAATATAGTAGAGTCGACACCTTTATCCTATTTCATTGTAATCACTTTGACAACATTTCACGAGCATGGGTATGCCCGATTCGTTTGTATACAAACTATTCTTTATTACAGCTCCAATGGTCGTCACCAACAATATTCCCCCATGGTAGAACCTTATTTTTGTCCACATATGCTTCGTCCTACAGAATATGAGAGAAACAACATAAAACATGATGAATCTACAGTACCCTTTGAACCTCATACATTAGGGGGAATTTGTCAATGCCTAAAAGTCGTACACATGTGACATTTAGGCGATTAATCCAGTAAAGCGTCATCAACATAAATAATGCATCTCACGAAATACATCCTCAATAGATCCAAAACAAAACATGAGTCCATAAGTGCCAAGAAATAGTCAAAACAAAGGGTAGCGCAGGTATTACATAGTTGGCCTGCGCTATAGCGCAGGTTACCTGAACAATGCCCACACTATACCTACGTGGATTGTCCTTCAATAGCCGCGCTACTATCAAAATGACAAGACCACTCACTCCCAATTACACATTAAAGACTCAATCCTTCCCAAGGATAAGAATCCGGCTCCTCACACACTTGGGGGGAATTAATCAGCCCCCGTTGTGTACCTTGGAACTAGTTCATGAAGGAGGAGAGTTCACATTTGGATATAGTTGTTTGATGGCCACCTCTTGGCCTATAAGAGGAAGCCATTGGAATGAATTTTGTAGAGAGAAATTAGAGCAAGTTTATGTTGTTGGATTTGAGTTGGAGATTCCTCATAGCCCACCATTTCCTACCATTGTGAGCATTCCCAAGCTTGCTTGCCACTTACCATCAAGGGGCAAGTGTTTCTATCCATTGTTATTCCACTTACTTAGCATTTAGTTTGGACAAGAAAGGCCTCCCTAAGGGATATTTTTGGCTTCCCTTGAAACCTTGACCTCCTAGGCATTGTAAATCTATTCCATTGGGCAATACAAGAGTGGTTTATCATATCTTTGGATGTTGTTGAAGTTTTCATTCCCCCCACCTCTTTCATTTTGTTTTTATCAATATTTTAATGTTTGGATGTGAAATACACTAACAATTTCTTGTAGGATCACTTGGAGGAATACCAAACCATCATTGAAAGGGGCTCCAAGGACTGAGGCCTTGCAACAAACTATAAGGCTTAGCCCTTTACCAAGTGGAAGAGTGCACTTGTGCAATTTTTTCCACAACAGACCGACTCAGATACAATCTCTTGGTGGCTTTCGTTATTATGTTACTTTTATTGATGATGCAAATACAAAAACTTGGGTTTATTGCATTAGACAGAAATCTAATGTGTTTGCTACTTTAAGAAGTGGAAAGCTTTGGTTGAGAATGAGACAGAAAAAAAAGGTTGAAGTGTCTCAAAACTAATAATGGAGGTGAATACTACGACAAGGAATTTGATAGTTATTGTTCATACCATGGGATTCGTAGAGAGAAGACAATCCTAGGAACACCACAAGAAAATGGTGTGTCAAAAAGGATGAACAAAACAATCATGGAGCGTGCAAGGTGTATGAGATTGCATGTAGGGTTGCCCTTATAGTTTTGGGCAGATGCTGTAGATACCGCCGTTTACTTAATAAATAGAGGCCTTCAAGCGCTTTGGATGGTGGTATTCCAGAGGAGGCATGGACATGTAAAAAGTTAAACTACTCATTTATGTGAAATTTTGGTTGTGAAGCATTTGTCCATATTGATAAAGAAACTAGAGAAAAGCTTGAGGCTAAATTCAAGAAATGTACCTTTATTGGATACAAGGTTGATGATTTTGGTTATTGCTTATGGGATTATGAAAATAACAAAATCATTAGGAGTAGAGATGTGGTATTCAATTAAAAGGTCATGTATACAGATTAGTTACAGGGAAAGAAACACAAAAAGGAAAACACAGAGTACACAGTGCTTGATGAAATCAAATAAAATGAAGTTCCAAAGGTGCCGAAAAATCAAGAACAAAAGTAGGTACCTCAAACTCCTACAACTGTTAGAATATCTACCAGGTTAAGTAGACCCCCTGAATGATACTCTCCTTCAATATATTATTTATTGATGACTGACTCTGGTGAGCCAGAATGTTATGAAGAAGCAATGAAGGTGGAAACTAGAAAGAAGTGGGATAAAGCCACGACTGAGGAGATGGACTCATTGGTAAGAAACCAGACTTGGTATTTGGTTCAATTTCCTACAGGAAACTGAGCACTGCAAAATAAATGTGTTTACAAGTTGAAGGAAGAAGATGGAGGAAAGAAGTAGCACAAGGCCAGACTTGTTGTAAAGGAGTTTGCACAGAAGAAAGGTATAGATTTTGATGAAATATTTTCTCCCGTTGTTAAAATGACTTCAATTAGAACTATTTAAGTCTAGTGGTGGTAGAATATTTGAATCTTAAATAGTTATATCTAAAAATAGCCTTTCTCCATGGGGATTTGGAGGAAGATATTTATATGCAGCAACCGTAGGGGTATGAGGTCAAAGGGAAGGATAATTTAGTATGTAGGTTGAACAAGAGCTTGTATGGATTGAAGCAAGCTCCCAGGCAGTGGTATTTAAAATTTGACAGGTTTATGACATAACAAGGTTATAGTAGATGTCATTTTGACCACTTTGTTTATTTGAAGAGGCTAGATAATGGCAGATATTTTACCTTGTTATTGTATGTGGATGACATTCTTGTTGCAAGGTCTAACATGTAGGATATGAATGTGTTGAAAAAGAAGTTAGCTAATTCATTTGCAATGAAGGATTTGGGTGTTGCAAAGCAAATCCTCGGTACGCGAATAACAAGAGACAGGAAAAATCACAAATTAACATTGCCTCAAGGTGAGTACATACAAAAGGTGTTGGAGAGGTTTAGAATGTAGAATACAAAACTAGTTAGTACACCTTTGGACAACCATTTCAAACTAATTAAGGAGATGTGTCCCAAGACACAGGAAGAGATAGATTACATGTCCAAGATTCCCTATTCATCAGCAGTTGGCAGCTTGATGTATGCCATGGAGTGCACAAGACCAGATATTGCACATGCAGTGGGAGTTGTGAGTAGGTATATGAACAATCCAGGTAAAGAACATTGGAAGGCAGTACAATGGATTCTCAGGTATTTGAGAGGTACTACCACTTATGCATTATGTTTTGGAGGTTCATACAATGTTCTACATGGATATGTTGATGCATATATGGTAGGTGATAAAGATAGAAGGAGGAGCACAACAAGGTATGGTTTTACTGTAGGTGGAACATCAGTAAGTTGGATTTCGAAATTGCAAAAGGTTGTTGCACTTCCAACAATGGAAGCGGAGTATGTTGCTGCTACAGAGGCTAGTAAATAAATGATTTGGTCGTAGAGGTTCATGGAGGAATTGGGTAAAAAGAAAGAGAATAGAAGGTTGTACAATGAAAACTAGAGTGCCATTCATCTTGCAAAGAACTCATCCTTCCATTCTAAGACTAAACATATACAACTAAAGTACCATTTCATACGGTATTTTCTGGAAGATGAACTGTTAAAGCTGGAAAAGATACACATTAGCCAAAATTCCACAGACATGTTAACAAAGGTAGTAACCAGAGAGAAATTGAATTCCTTCTCGGTTTTAGTTGGTCTTCGAGCATGAAGGTGAAGAGAAATTTGCTAGGTCCAAGGTTCAGAGCATAGTCCAACAGATGCAGTAGCGGTGGAGTTGCTGTGATCAGTCTCCAAGTGGGAGATTGTTGGTTGTGGAGCCCAATATTCCTTATTCAGAGGCCATGTTTCAATCATGTCTAGATCCCAGCCCATGAAGGGGGGGTTTGGGGGGGATTCCCCCCCAAATATAGTCACCATGGGGGGTCCAGGGGGCGACGAAAATTTTGAAAAAATGCCTTGTATAATGTTGTAATTTCATAGTCATGACTTGGTCAATAATGGGTGATTTATGGGCCCATGGTATTGGGTGTTCCATAGTATTTTCCCATGGAAATCCCTCTTTAAAAGGAAGGCATTGTAATACAGATGTGTATTGTAGTATTGTAAATATCTCTATGATTGTGTAAGAGAAACTGTGAGAGAGTGAAGAGGAAGTTGCAGTGGATGTGTTACAGGTTGTATCCCTTCATTTGTTGGATGGTATAATAATAAGGATTGGCAATTTGGTGAACCACATTATATTGGCGTCTCTCTTGTAATGTGTTTTATGTCATTTATATTTGCATCTTGTTTATTGTTATTGCTTCGCGATCCAGTTTTTCTAACAATTACAACACTTTTCTGCTGAAGGATCTACTTGGAAGTTGCTCTGCAATAGATAAATAGTTCAATGTTAGACACAAACTGATATTTAAAACCAAATATATCACACACATGGTCAACATGCATCAACAAAATTAAAAACAAAAATCCAATCATTATTTGGTTGATGTTCACATTGATTGCATTCCATGTGTCTTTCTTCAACGCTTTAGGAACTTGTTTCCAATCCTTAAATTTAATGCCTAGAATTTATCTTGCAAGGACACCTATACAAGAGGTAAATTTATCTGACCCTGGACCAATAGGTTGTCCCTTCTCATTAACTTGAATTTTTGGTAATGGACTTCCCTCTGAAGTATTTCTAAAAAGACATTTTGTTGGTCCTCTACCCTTTCTTTTGGCATTTGTTTCAATAATAGCTTGGTTAGATGCACCCGCCCCTTCCAAACCATGCTCTTGTTGTACTGATGGTTCCTGCTAAACATTTTCTAGAAAAATAAAGCATACCAATTTAGACAATGACAATACTGATTCCTTAATATAAATTTTTGAAGTACCTTTGCGAAAAATGTTGGTCCTCTACCATTTATTTTGGCATTTGTTTCAATAATAGCTTGGTAAGATGCACCTGAACCTACCAAACCATGCTCTTGTTTTACTAATGGTTCCTGTTGAATGTTTTCTGGAAAAATAAACCATACCAATTTAAACAATGACAATATTTATTCCTTAATATAAATTATTGAAGTACATTTGCGGATAATATTGGTCCTCTACCCTTTCTTTTGGAATTTGTTTCAATAATAGTTTGGTTAGATGCACCTACCCCTTCCAAACCATGCTCTTGTTGTACTGATGGTTCCTGTTGAACGTTTTCTGGAAAAATAAACCATACCAATTTAGACAATGACAATATTGATTCCTCAATAGAAATTTTTGAAGTACTTTTGCAAAAAATATAAAGTTGTGAAGTGATCATACCTTGCATTGAGTCTTCTACCTTTTTCTCAGGACTATGTTCATCATCATTGTTGTCACTACTATGGTAACTAGATTGAAATTGTTGAGGGGCAGTTGAATGTGACGATATCCTTTGTGGGATTTTTTCCCTCGTTTGATCTCCTATGGTAAAGTATGTTAAAAAAGCTTTGCTGATAATTGTATACTGATATTTTTTTAATTAAACACTATGATTTTTAAATGTTTACATGAAATTGTGTCACATCTATTATTGCAAATTGCTTTGGCAATGCGCCTTGCCTCTGTGGTTTTATATACCATATGTATAACAAGTGCTCTGTTTTCCTTTCTTTTACGCCCTTTTTCTAGCTGCAAATATGGATTGCAACAATTGAACAAAGTAAGCTATACAAGTATTGAAGAACAATTAAAGCACAATAATCATTAAAAATATATTGGCAAAACAAAAATATGTTATGCTTGAACATTCAGATTCACAAATAAACTGCAAAACAAAAAAAAAAATCCCATGTCTGAGCACATCCTTACCATTTCAAAATTAAGCAAAACTAACAGATTGAATAAAAAACTAGCATACAAACTAATCAAAGATGGTTGCATGATTAAAAACTAGCATTCAATAAATATAACCCGTGGGATTTATTCGACGAGGCATGCCAATAGGAACAATAAATTTGCAGGGGAAGCGCTGTCTTACATCTATCAGATACATAGTATTTCAAGTTAACAATGGGATAGAAACCAATTTTCTCACAGACTATTTATGTATACAGGAATTGCGACAGAATATTCTCCACAAGACACAATGATCCATTAATTTTTTATAGGATAATAGGGCCATATTTAAGTGTGACAATGGTGATTTCATATGAATCAAACCCGTGATTCTAAGAGAAATTATCAACAATGAGGACACACAAAACCTCACAGATAACTTGTGCTCTGTTTGGCATGATTATAATCTGGGCTAGTCTGGTATGTATTTGTGGTTCAATATTCCATTGAAAGTAAACTTTTGTTTTTTAATTATGTTAGTGGTCTCTATTGAAGTCCCAATGACTACATTTAAATTAAAATAACCACCAACAATTATCCCTTGTAGACTCATGAAGGTTATGGTTTTCATAGATGCAACAACAAGGGATGACCATGACTGTATTTTGAAATTTTAAAGCGGTCAATGTAACGACAAGTGATCCATTACTTTTTTGTAGGATAACAGGGCCATCTTTAGGACATGCCATCTTCAGGATAGCAGGGCCATCAGAATATATCTCTGGCATATTTATACAGATGTAATTTTGTACTCTTTGTTCGGGTACATAGGGTACTACCAAAGGACCGAACACCAAGAGCAGCCACTTCACACAAACAGATCACAGATCAACACACCGATGTTTTGACGTGGTTTAAACCCTCTTGAGGGAAACACTCCACGGCCCCGACCAAATAGCTTCTACGGGACAATTTATTATGCAAAGAAAGAAAGTTACAAATGAGCTTCTCATAATCGATCAACTAAACAATGACCCTCCATGCTCTTTAAATAGAGATCATGGACCAATCGGTTGTTAAGCCATGGATCAAGGTTAGGTTTGATCTAAGAGAAGTTGAGCCGTCGGATCACTCTATGTCGGAAACATATCGTGACCGTCGGATTAAGTATTTACAAATGCATACTAATGCATACTAAAGAAACACACTATCCCTAACGGATATATTACACAAGTTGATCTTAACTAACTCCTAAGTGTATAAATATCCTAACATCCCCCCTTAAGAACAACTTGGGATAGGATTGAAGGATTTACAAAAGTGACACTATTAGGAGAAGGAAGGAGGCATTAGAGCCTATCCCCCCTTAATGACAAGTTCCTGAACTCCTAACATAGATCGAAGTTTATAAAACTTCAATTCTGTAAGAGACTTGGTGAAGATGTCTGCAACTTGATCATCTGTAGGGAAAAAGAGCACTTCAAGAACCCGATCATGAACAATATTTTTGATGAAGTGCATATGTAGCTCAATGTGTTTGCTGCGTTGATGTAGAACTGGATCTTTGGCAAGCTTGATGGCACTTTGATTGTCTCACCAAAATGGAGTAGGCTGCTGCTGCTCGAATCCAAACTCTGAAAGGATCTGTCGAAGCCATAAAGCTTCCTGACTAGCATTGACGGCTGCTCGATATTCTGCCTCTGCTGAAGAAAGAGCAAGAGCTTGTTGTTTCTTACAAGCCCAAGTAATAGGTCCAGATCCCAGACTGAAAACATAACCTGCAGTAGACTTTCGATCATCAGGATCGCCGGCCCAATCTGAATTAGTGAAACCAACCAACAAAGGTTTCCCCCCTGTACTATAGTGAATCCCAAACTGAATTGTACCTCAAATATATCGAAGTATTCTTTTAGCTGCTTTCCAGTGACTTTCATGAGGTGTCTGCATATAACGGGCAACTCGACCAACGACAAAGGAAAGGTCAGGACGGGAATGAGTCAAGTATAAGAGACTACCAACAAGCTGACAATACAAGGTGGCATCGACTTCGGGTGAAGTACAAGTGGTAGAAAGTTTGACTCCAAACTGGAAGGGAGAAGGGGCTGGTGTACAATCTTCCATGTGAAAGCGACGAAGAAGGTCACAAGCATACTTAGACTGAGAAAGAAAGATTCCTTCTTTGGTTTGCAGGACTTGGAGACCAAGAAAATAATGCAAATGTCCTAAGTCTGACATTTCAAAATTTTGTTTAAGACTGGATTTCACATGGGTTATAAGCTTAGGATCACTACCAGTAAGAATAAGGTCATCAACATATAGAACAAGGATGATGAAATGGTTTCCTACTTCCTTGGTATAGACATTGGGGTCAGAATGGCATCTAGAAAAACCAGTGTCAAGGAGAAAGTTATCCATTTTGGCATACCAAGCTCTAGGAGCTTGCTTAAGGCCATATAAGAATTTCTTAAGGCGGCAGACAAGGCTAGAGTTATTCTGAACATAGCCAGGAGGTTGTTCCATGTAAATTTCCTCCTGTAAATCACCATGTAAGAAGGCAGACTTGACATCCATTTGATGGACTTCCCAGTTGTGTAAGGCTGCAAGGGAAAGAACAAGGCGGATGGAGTTCATTTTTGTGACAGGAGCAAAGGTTTCATTGTAGTCAATCCCTTCAACTTGGGAAAAACCTTTGGCAACTAACCTTGCCTTAAGTCTTTCAACACTTCCATCTGATGCATACTTAGTTCTGTAGACCCATTTACATCTGACAAGTTTTCTTCCTTTTGGAAGAGGTACAAGATCCCAAGTATCGTTCGCCATTAAGGAACGATATTCTTCATCCATGGCTGCATCCCAATCTGGATTCCCTGAAGCTTCTGCAAAGGTTGTTGGATCATGATTATCGAAAACTTGAGCCAAAAGAGAAGAGGCTCGCTGAAACTGAGAACGTGTTCGACGTTGATCTCTAGGATCACCGGCAAGATCACCAGCTGCTTCACATGTTGAACGGACCCATCGAGGAAGCACTTGTGCTGGTGCAACTGGAGGAACATCAGCAGGCGGAGGTGGATTTTCATCTTCAATGTCATCATCGAAAACTGGAGTTGGAAACCTGTCAAGGAAGTTGGAAGAAGAAGAAGAAGGCACAAACGCCGAATCAGGCTCGCAGGCCAAAGATGGCACAATCGTCGAGTTAGGCTCGCAGGCCAAGAGATTTTCATCAAATTTAACATCTCTTCTAATGATTATAGCATGAGAATGTGGTTGAAGAAGTCTATAACCTTTTACATCTTCAGAATATCCAAAAAATATGCACTTTTCACTTTTAGGCTGCAATGCTTTCCGTTTTTCATCCGGAATGTGAGCCCATGCTTCACTACCAAACACACGAAAGTGACTTACATCAGGTTTAATTTTACTCCATGCTTCTTCCGGTGTTATACCTTGTAATGCTTTTGTGGGGGTGCGATTAACTATGTAATTTGCACAATTTATGGCTTCAGCTCAAAATTGAAGACTTAGTCCCTTAGATTGGATCATACAATTAGCCATTTCTTTTAAAGTGCGGTTCTTTCGCTTGTTGAAATATTGTAACTTCAAAGAATATTATATTTGTATATTATTTATTCCGGAGATGTTCCATACCTCCGATGTGATTATACTATAAATCCGGAGATGTTTATTCCTCCGAGTTGGGTGTGGTAACTAGGGTTATTAGACCCACCATGTGGGGGTAGGCCCAGTCAGTTATAATGGGGTATTTAACCTAATGGTTAAATACGAGCCTACATGTACTTGTGTAAAATACATATCAGAGTAGTGTATAAATAGAGGAGGTGTGTTCCTCATTTGATACACTCACACACTTGAGGATAGCGCACTTGTGGAGGAGAGGTATGCTATTGTGGAGGAGGAGATCATGTCTCAGGGTTTCATCTTTGTATATTGCTGGTCATCTATATTGAGGAAGCTTTGCTGGGTTTTCTACCCCATGAGGGTTTCCCAGGATAAATCTCTGTCTCTTGTGTTTATGCTGTGCTTGTTGTTTCTTCAGTGATCCTGTATATGATATTATTGTGAAATGGAATGTAATGCTGCTATTTTCTGTCTTAGCATATTGAATTTTAACATGGTATCAGAGCTAACCTGAAGGAAGACAAGGTATGGCACTAAAGACACTTGCTTAGTTACGACAATTTGAAGGTTAGGGTTTTACATAGAAAAAACCAGTCATCGTAGCACTTTCACTATAAATCCATTTTGGCGAAGTTTGCGGATCTGAAATTGTTACAGGACGAAGATTAAATCTCCAGGTACCTTGTGTCCAAAGGACAACCTCTAATTCATTGTACTTTGTGATTTATGATCTGTACAATATAGGGTTTCTGCCTCTTCCAGATCTGAGTCAAAATCAGGTGACCTTGGGAAAAAGGTCATAACTTGGGATAGGAAGCTCCAAATGAAATTTCGTGAAAAGTGACAGGTAGTGCACAGACTGTACTATCTCAGAAAACGTTTTTAGGGGCCGAAGTTGAATAAGTGACACGTGGCACGCCGTACAAGTTCGCTCTCCTGTATTATCCCATAAAAAGGTCATGTTGCGACACTTGGCATAACTCTCTCTCAAAGAATCCAATTGAGGTCAGACCTATTAGGATGGAAAGATAACAGGCCGAGCTATCTCAGAAAACGTTTTCAGAGGCCGAAGGTCAAACAGTGACACGTGGCACGCCGTACAAGTTCGCTCTCCTGTATTTTCCCAAAACAGGTCACGTTGCGACATTTGGCATAACTCTCTCTCAGAACATCCAATTGAGGTCAGACCTGTCAGGATGGAAAGCTAACAGGTCAGGCTATCTCAAAAAACTTTTTCAGACCCTGTGGATCAAAAATTTCGGAGTTACACCAGAAACAATCAGGTACATATTTCTGTCAAAACAGAATTATTTTTTGGTACCTTCATTCATGGCTTCCGGAATTTAGGGCTTTGAAGAAAGTTGGAATTTTTGTAATCGGAGACCACGGCTGGATGCTACTCATCAAAATAGAAATTTAGAGACCAAGATCAGAATTTTTGGTTGGGCAGAAGGCCGGGCTTGATTAGACCCTAGTTCGGGACTTTGATCAGAAAAGTGGAAAATTAGGGCTTCTGTAAAAATGGGAATTTTTGAAATCTGTGACCACGGCTGGAAGCTCCTCAGAAAAATAGAAGCTTAGAGCTTTGGATCAAACCTTTTGATGGGGCAAAAGAGTGGGCTTCATCAAACCCCAGTTCAGGGTCACGTCCAGTGAATCCGAAAGTTTCAAAGCTCCAGGTCCAGTTCTTGCAAATCAAGTGGATTGGGTTAATCCTAGAAGAAGATGGATTGGTCACCTGCATAAGTGAAGAAGTTCCTGTCTCGGAGGGAGATGAGGATAAGGGCTTACATAAGAAGAATACAAGCGATCTCGACAGGTATGACTCATCGAGGTATGTTTCGATATTTGTCCATGATTAAGTTTATGGTATGTTTGTCTTCAGGTTATTACAGTTAGTACAATTTTGATTTTAGATTTGTCGTATAACCTTAACAAAATTATGAATGCATGATAGAAGATATTCATTGGTTAGGGTGTTGACACTTATGATTGTACTAATGCATTATGATGTTGTGTGAGGTTGATGTTGTCTGCTAACAAGATACAGGTACATCACAAAAGACAAATCAGGTTCCATGACCATGAAAACATGAAGACAAAGACTCATCCATAATCTTTGTTCTACTTACGAGATATGTATGACTTTGTTATATTATGCTTAACCTATGAGACATGCAGGTTCTAGCTCAGGATCTCTAAATCATTGAAGAGATTGTTTAGGTATGTTGTACATAACCAAGTAGGTATACTAATCCAGGTATGTTTCCCATGAATCTTACCTTGTGTTAGGATCCCTTATATAAGTATACTTGATATGATTGGTTATGCTTATTCATAAAGTTAGTAATCAAGGGTTTATGCATGATTTAATTAACCAGAAGAGTACTATGATCAAACAAGAATATGCATGAGTAAAAGAAGACTTACTTGAAACCCTGAATACTAATGATCATGACTATACATATTCAAGATTATTTAGAATTAGAATGTTTTGAGAATATACTAATGAATGAATGTTTGTGTATGAGATCATGAGGATGACACTAGTGCACACTTGAGCATGCACAGTGGTACAGAATGAATAGAAGTTCAAAGGACATATAGAAGATCAAGCGGGAGGC
The DNA here is from genome assembly GCA_027924585.1 of Larix kaempferi. Taxonomy (NCBI): domain Eukaryota; kingdom Viridiplantae; phylum Streptophyta; class Pinopsida; order Pinales; family Pinaceae; genus Larix; species Larix kaempferi. Next base: position 20,232,055 of record BSBM01000010.1, read on the forward strand.
AACCACACAAACATAAAAGATAAGTATTTGAGTTGTTATTTGAAATAGTAAATGATATTTCTTGTATGCATATTTGTATTCCTAGAACATATCATGCTGAGTGCAAACATTCATAGAGCATTGAACATTATACTACTAATATGCATATGATTGGTAAGTTGGACAAACATTCCATTGTTGCTTGTCTAGAATGAAACCTCTTTGCTGACATGCTGAGAGCTGTGCACACTCTCGATAGTATGTTCTGGTAGAGATGGAAGGCATCTAGATAGCCACTGTATGCATACAGGATATGGGAAAGTGTTGTGCCAAAGTATTGGTCAAGATAGTTGCATAACTATATAAATGATATCTGTATGCATAATAGGTTATTATGATTTGATGATTATGAAGTATTACTAATCATGTACTTAATTTTGATTTGTAGGAAAGGTCATGAATAATGATGGACACCGTACAAGTGGTGGATGTTCAAACAAGAAGATTTACAAATCAAACAAAATATAGAAGGCTCATGGCTAGAAGATTCTCTTAGAAAGGGGAAGAGAATCACGACAAGATGTTTGCTCCAAGTATGGTGTAATTAAAGAAGAAGTGTGAATCAGGTTCTGTATAGGTACCTAGGATCGATAATAAATTGATAAGCTTAATGATCACCATGGGTGATGTGGATCTCAACCTTTCCTACAAGTTTGAATATGATTTCTATACACAAATGACATGGATGCAAGAAGGAACTCACCACAGAGTTCGAATGATATTAAGGCTCATATTAGTAGACCCATCTAACGAGAGATGGCACAGATAGATATGCAGAAGATCATTCAATGCAGAAATGAAAATGAAAGATCTCAAATTGACGCTTTACTTCCTAGGTCTGGAAGTATGGCAAGGCTCAGAAGGAATATTTCTCAACCAGGGAAAGTATGATGAGAAATATGACTTGAGGTGTTGGAATGGCCACTCTTATGGATTCCAACTTGAAGCTGTTAGGGGATAACTCATCACAGTTAGTGGATATAACTCTGTACAGTCAAATTATTGGGTCATTGATGTATCTAACATATACTAGATTAGATATATGCTTTGTTGTGATCACCTTGAGTCAGTATCTAGTGGAAACTAGATGTGTTCACCTGATAGTTGCAAAGCATGTGATGAGGCACATAAAGGACACGATAGAATTTGATCTATGCTATCTTGAAGATCATGACTTCAGATGGTTATTCAGATTCTGATTGGGCAGGAAGTGTATCAGACAGGAAGAACACATCGAGAGGATGTTATTGTCTGGGATTAGCCATGATCTCGTGGTTTAGCTGGAAGCAGTCTAGTGTGGCTCTCAGCACAAGCAGAATATATGGCTGCTTGCTCTGCTAGTTGTGAAGAAGTTTGGCTTCAGGATTGCTTGACTTAGAGATAGAACCAACTGTGATCCTATGTGACAAATAGAGTTGTATCAAGATGAAATTAAATCCAGTGTTCCATGATAAGTCAAAGAACATAGGGATCTAACAAGATATGACACAGAAAGGAACTATAAAGTTTGAATTTGTAACAGGTTACCGATGTACTAACCAAACCTCTACCTCAAGTGAAGAAGTTACCAACATACTAACCAAGCCTCTGTTTCGAGTGAAATTTGAATACTTTCGAGACAAGCTTGAAAGGACCCTCCTCGAAAGGGGGAGTAGTATAGTCACTGATGATGAGATTGTCTCATCGAACAACAAGGTCGATGATGAGGTAACCTATTCTCTACACCTAGATACTTAGAAATATTTAGATTTAGGACTCGTATACTTAGAATACTTAGTTTTACTTATACATGCTTTTGATGTTATATGTATTAGTAAGAATACATGCTTTTGTCGATAGTATATTGATGAGAATACATGTGGGGATTGTATCATCCTTGAACACTTGTTCTAAAGTGAGCCGTAGACAGGTGTCTCCGAGAAAGAAAAGGGATTGGATCATCCCTGGAATTTCAGTCCTAAAGAGAGCCGTAGACGTAAGGTCTCCGAGAATGAAGTCCTTAGTGGATAGTTAAGGGGATTCGATCATCCCTGGACTTTCAGTCCTAAAGAGAGCCGTAGACGTAAGGTCTTCGAGAATGAAGTCCTTAGTGGACAGTTGAGGGGATTGGATCATCCTTGGACTTTCAGTCCTAAAGAGAGCCGTAGACGTGAGGTCTCCGAGAATGAAGTCCTTAGTGGACAGTTGAAGGGATTGGATCATCCCTGGACTTTCAGTCCTAAAGAGAGCCGTAGACGTGAGGTCTCCGAGAATGAAGTCCTTAGTGGACAGTTGAGGGGATTGGATCATCCCTGGACTTTCAGTCCTAAAGAGAGCCGTAGACGTAAAATCTCCGAGAAGTTGGGATTGTATCATCCCCGGACCTTGGTCCCTGAATTGATCCGTAGACGTATGGTCTTCGAGAATAAAGTGATGGGGATTGCATCATCCCGGAACCACTAGTTCAAAATGTACGTGAGGACTGCATCGTCCATGAACTGGGTTCAAAATGTACGTGAGGACTGCATCGTCCATGAACTGGGTTCAAAATGTACGTGAGGACTGCATCGTCCATGAACTGGGTTCAAAATGTACGTGAGGACTGCATCGTCCATGAACTGGGTTCAAAATGTACGTGAGGACTGCATCGTCCATGAACTGGGTTCAAAATGTACGTGAGGACTGCATCGTCCATGAACTGGGTTCAAAATGTACGTGAGGACTGCATCGTCCATGAACTGGGTTCAAAATGTACGTGAGGACTGCATCGTCCATGAACTGGGTTCAAAATGTACGTGAGGACTGCATCGTCCATGAACTGGGTTCAAAATGTACGTGAGGACTGCATCGTCCATGAACTGGGTTCAAAATGTACGTGAGGACTGCATCGTCCATGAACTGGGTTCAAAATGTACGTGATGGGATTGCATCATCCCTAGACATGGTGAGGTGTCTTAAAGTGATAAGGACTAATCATCCTGTAAGTAGATTGGGATTGCATCGTCCCTAGACATGGTGAGGTGTCTTAAAGTGATAAGGACTAATCATCTTGTAAGTAGATTGGGATTGCATCGTCCCTAGACATGGTAAGGTGTCTTAAAGTGATAAGGACTAATCATCCTGTAAGTTGATTCGGGATTGCATCATCCTTAGACATGGTGAGGTGTCTTAAAAGGATAAGGATTGATCATCCTGTAAGTTGATCTGGATTGCATCATCCATAGACATGAGAGATGTCTTAAATTGAGAGGGATTGATCATCCCATAAGTGGATCAGGATTGTATCATCCTTGGACCTATGTCCTAAAGTGAGAGGGATTGACCATCCCGTAATTGGATCATGTGTGTTGCAGGGTATGCTGCTATTGTGTATACTTGTATCAGTGTGGATACTTGTATTGATAGATGTATTAGTGAGAATACATGCTTTTGATGATAGATGTATTAGTGAGAATACATGCTTTTGATGATATATGTATTAGTAAGAATACATGTTTTGATGATAGATGTATTGGTGAGAATACATACTTTTGATGATACATGTATTGATTAATGTACTTGTATGGTTGAGGATACTTATGCTGTAGATCGAGATGATCCAGATGCTGTAGATCGAGATGATCCAGATGCTGTAGATGAGATGATCCAGATGCTGTAGATCGAGATGATCCAGATGTTATAGATCGAGATGATCCAGATGCTGTAGATCGAGATGATCCAGATGTTGTAGATCGTGATGATCCAGATGCTGTAGATCGAGATGATCCAGATGTTGTAGATAGAGATGATATGACGATGCTGATGATCGTGAGATGACGATGTTGATGATCGTATGATGACGATGCTGATGATCGTGAGATGACGATGCTGTTGATCATGTGATGATGATGCTGATGATCGTGTGATGGCGATGCTGAAAATCGTGAGGATTCAGATATTGATGTTGCTGTAGCTGTTTGAGTGCTGCAGAAGATAAAGACTCAGTACTGAAGATGTTGATGTTCCAGTATTGAAGATATTCCAGTAACTGGTTGAGTTACTGATGATGTTGAGAAAGCTTCCAATGATTTATAGATGTATCATGTATGATGTTGATGACTCCTTGCTCGTGCAGATACTGTTATAATATCCTTCTCGTTAAGGGGGAGTGTTGAAATATTGTAACTTCAAAGAATATTATATTTGTATATTATTTATTCCGGAGATGTTCCATACCTCCGATGTGATTATACTATAAATCCGGAGATGTTTATTCCTCCGAGTTGGGTGTGGTAACTAGGGTTATTAGACCCACCATGTGGGGGTCGGCCCAGTCAGTTATAATGGGGTATTTAACCTAATGGTTAAATATGAGCCTACATGTACTTGTGTAAAATACATATCAGAGTAGTGTATAAATAGAGGAGGTGTGTTCCTCATTTGATACACTCACACACTTGAGGATAGCGCACTTGTGGAGGAGAGGTCTGCTATTGTGGAGGAGGAGATCATGTCTCAGGGTTTCATCTTTGTATATTGCTGGTCATCTATATTGAGGAAGCTTTGCTGGGTTTTCTACCCCATGAGGGTTTCCCAGGATAAATCTCTGTCTCTTGTGTTTATGCTGTGCTTGTTGTTTCTTCAGTGATCCTGTATATGCTATTATTGTGAAATGGAATGTAATGCTGCTATTTTCTGTCTTAGCATATTGAATTTTAACATCGCTCAGCTACACCATTTTGTTGTGGTGTATATGGAACAGTGTGCTGTTGTTGTATTCCTTGTTCAGTGCAGAAAGTAGTGAACTGTTTGTTAACATATTCTCCTCCATTGTCAGATCTTAACTTAATAATTTGATGACCAGATTGTTTTTCAACAAGGGCCTTGTAGGCCAAGAACATGTTAAATACTTCGATCTTAAGTTTTAGGAAATAAATCCAAGTGCGTCTGGTGTAATCATCAATGAAAGTTAAGAAATATTTGAAACCAGAAAAGGAAGCATATGGAAGAGGACCGCATAAGTCACTATGCACAAGCTCCAAGGGAATCGAGGCGTGCCAAGAGGCACATTTGTCAAAACTGTCTCGATGATGTTTTCCGAGTACACAACCGGAGCAAACACCATCTCTTCAAGATACCATCGGAAGACCTGTCACCATATTTTCTTTACATAGTTGTTGCAATGAGCGATAATTTAAGTGACCAGATCGCTCATGCCAAAGTTTGCTCAAGTTATCACTATGAGCAACAAAAACTGAAGGGAAAGGTGATGACCCAAAGTTGTTAAACTTGTACAACCTGGTAATATCATCAACAATTCCGGTAGCTAGAACCTGTTGAGGATCTTTAAAATCCTTGATTACAACTTGGTGAGGTGTAAAGGTCACAGTTTTACCTTCACCAGAATGAGTGATCTGATAGATTGATAACAAATTGCAGAAAATTCTTGGAACACATAGTACATCACTAAAATGACCATTATCTACTGGAACTGTTCCAGCTCCTACAACACTTAGAGATCTATCATCACCAACAAATATTTGTTTGGTGTTACATTCATGCATAGTAGAAAATATGGCTTGATCCTTAGCCATATGATAAGATGCTCCAGAATCAATGAGCCATTCATTTGAAGTAGAAGAAGAAGATGCATTATAAGAATAACCAGATGCACAAAGTGCATGTCCATGAGAGGCAGATTCTGAAGGCGAATCTAGGCTGATGTGGTGCTTCTTCATTGCTGCTTCCAAGGCTGCCATCTTCTTGAAACACTTAGATTCATCATGATTATCTTTCCCGCAATAGTTGTAATGACGCTCAGTCTTCTTGCCTTTTGGCTTGGATCCTTTGTCATTTTTTAAAGAAGGAGTTGACTGAGAGGGTTTTGGACCCTTGTTTGACTTATTATTGCAAAAATTTTGTTTCTTGGGAGGCTTGGACTTTTCTTTCTGTTGGGACAATAAAGCTTTCCCAGATGTATCTGCATTGTTGATTATTCCAAGATGAATGAGTTTATCTTGTTCCCTAATCAAGGAATCACAAAAGGATTCAAGACTAGGCTCTTGATAGCTAGCTGCATTCAAGGGTGCTTTCATGGAGTAAAATGTAGATACAAAAACAGAATATGTAGGTCCAAGTTTGGAAAGAATATGATAAATGCATTGTTTGTCTTCTCTCTCAATCTTACATTCTGCACATAAGAGCTTGAGAGTTTTGTACTTAGATAAATAATCTTGAATGCATGAAAAGTCACTTGGATTTAAAGAAATCAACTCATTTTCGAGTTGGTGACCTCGAATTTCATTGTGTTTACCAAACACAGATTCCAACTTGTCCCAAGCAGTATTAGGTTCATCAATTCCAGATATGTGGAATCGCAAATCAATAGAGATTGACATCCCAATCAATCCACGAGCTTCATCACATCTATTTGCCCATTTTATTTTCTTATCATCATCAGTGGGTTCTTTTTCTTTCCCTGTGGTAATTCTGAAAAGTCCCCTACTTCGTAGAACATCCTCCATACGAGATTTCCATGAGAAATAGTTGAAACTGTTAAGTAGAATATCACAATGGGCGGACATATTTGTAAATTAATGGCTGTAAAAGCAGAAACCAATAGTCTGGATGTGAAGAGCTCGAAAAAATAGGCGGTTTAAAAAAAAACGGCACTGAAAACTGACTCTGTATGATGAAGTTATGCTTGAACAAGGAAACTATTGAAGATGTCCCCAATAGTGACGTGGCAGCTAGAGAATGTCCAGCAAAAAAAAGAACCCCCCTCTTCCCAAGATGAACCTTTTGACAATCACTTTAAAAGAAAGTTGCTTTAAGTGAACCACTTTTGTAAAATAAGTGATTTCACTTTTACAATGACATTACTTTTAAATAGTGCAACAATAAAAAAACTTAAGTGACTCACTTGTATTTTTATTTTTTATTATTTAAGTGAGATGCACTTTTACAATAAAGTAACTTGAAAATAGAAATTGCATGCACTTTTCCTTTTAAAAGTAACTTCCTAAGACTTGAACTCAAGACCGATTAAGGAATAAAGCAACTTTGAACCAAGTGAGCTAGATTAAAAGGTATGTAAAATATGGGAATGAGGAAGGGTTTTTTTTTTTTTTTACTCTTCTTGCTCGGTTTGCGTGCTTTCCCTTTTTCTTGCAAAACAGACCACAAAATGAAACAAAAAAACTTTTCCACACTTGTGGAGTTAGATCTTGTTAGCTTTCCTGGAAAGTCTACGTTTTCTCTCTGTTTCTGATTTGTCGAGATCGCGCAAGGTGCACGGCAAAGAGCATACGCAGCCGAGAAAAACCCTTTCCCTTTCTGTTTCTGATTTGCCGAGATCACTCAAGGTGCACGGCAAAGAGCATACGCAGATGGGAAAGCAACAATCCGAACCCCAAAAAAAAACTAACAGTAAAAAAAATGAAATATGAGATTTTTTCTTATTAAAAAATGAAATAAAAAAAAAATGCGTCACTGTAACATTATACCTTCAGATCTGATGAAATACGCGTTTCTGGAGCAACCAGGAACCATTTTCGATCAAACAAAAACTATTTTCCAATGGAAACGACGCTCCGGACGCAATGGAACACCTTCCACAGCCCAAAAATGCACATAAATACTAGAACTAGAAACCCTTTTGAGTTTCGGCAACAGCAGTTCAAGATCTAGATCACAACTGGAAGCGATACTTCATAAAAGCTCTGATACCATGTTCGGGTACACAGGGTATTACCAAAGGACCGAACACCAAAAGAAACCACTTCACACAAACAGATCACAGATCAACACATCGATGTTTTGACGTGGTTTAAACCCTCTTGAGGGAAACACTCCACGACCCCGGCCAAATAGCTTCTACGGGACAATTTATTATGGAAAGAAAGAAAGTTACAAATGAGCTTCTCATAATCGATCAACTAAACAATGACCCTCCATGATCTTTAAATAGAGATCATGGACCAATCGGGTGTTAAGCCACGGATCAAGGTTAGGTTTTATCTAAGAGAAGTTGAGCCGTCGGATCACTCTATGTCGGAAACATATCGTGACCGTCGGATTAAGTATTTACAAATGCATACTAATGCATACTAAAGAAATACACTATCCCTAACGGATATATTACACAAGTTGATCTTAACTAACTCCTAAGTGTCTAAATATCCTAACACTCTTTTGAGAAATAAAATTACAAAGATGCAAAATAATCGAAGATGAAAAAAAAAACATTTTTCTTGATAAATCATAGGAAAAAACATGGAGCTCAAAAGAATTGCAAGATGAAACATATGTAGCTACAAATTACCCCTCACCACGTCGAGTTTTCACGGATTCCTCCATAAAACTTAGATGAAATGCAATGGCTACCTTGGAAAGATGCTCCAACTAGAAGCAAATCCCAGTTTTCCAAAGAAATCACATAGAATAGAGATAGGTTCTGCTTACCTATAAACAGTAGGGATTACACTAGGATTGGTGGAAAACATCAAAACTGGCGGGAAATCAAAGTCCACGCATTGCATTTTCCCACAAATGGGAGACATACTCACAAGATATCCGAAGCTATCTAAGTGTCTCTGATATTTTGTAATTACTAACACATGTCGATTGAAGGGTCTTCCTCAAGAAGCAATTTATTTCCCTTGTCAATTTCGTAAGCTTTTAAAATAATAATTTTATTTATTTCAATTTCATAATAACTTACCTATTATTGGTGAATGTCGATAGGCGTGCTGGTTACCCTCTCCACACAATAAAACCTGGACTGTCGACACTACTAATTCCTGTGATCATAGCCGTTGGTGTAGTCCCATTTCTGGTGCATGTCTCTACATCCTCTGATGGGAACAATTTAAGTTGGGGGAAGATTTGGGCCATTCGCGTGCCAAATATCCTTCGTGTCCCTGCAAAAATTCATCCCGACGTGAACGACCATGTTCTATGCAGTCATTAATCTCCGCAATCCGCATGACCTTCCTCCCGCGACATGTACTTCACTCCTCTTTCCTTGATGATGGCTTCGATCATTGGCCAAATCAATCTGGATGACCCGAATCCACCCTCCTAGTGACGACGCCCATAAAATGAATCAAGGCTGTACACATGTTGGCCTCTGGTGGATTTTGATAAATCCATACTTCCAAGTCCATATCCCTATGAAATTATAAAACTATCGTCATAATTACTCATGGTGTGATGATGACAACAACTGTCAAAACCTGAAAATTTTTCGAAAAATTAATTTTTTTTAAGATAGCAATAAATGTTATTAAATGCAGTCATTTATCTGTTGTTTAGTTTACGTGGTTGTAAATGTGTCTAAATGATCTTTTGTTATATTTAAAGTTGTTATGAGTTTCTCTTTTCTGTTACTGATTGTTTTATTGTTTTGTAACTACAAGGGGGAGTTTGTATGTCGAACTGGGCTTACTTAGCTTACGATCTAACCCAATCGATTTTCTATCTCTTGCAGATATACAGGTAATAGCGGTCGCTACCTTTAAATCTTTCAAGTATTAAATATCAAAATAGCAGTACCTATTCATTCAGTGAAATGTGTAACATGCTAACCTGTTTGTTTTTATCAAGCCATCTTTAAGGTAGAAATCCTTCCTGTATTATGCCAATTTCAACTTCTAATTATGTTCGGGTTTATACTTCTAACTGCAAGAATTTGAAGTTAAAATGGTCACTATAATTATATTTTTCTCACCTTCAGCAATTGTAGGGTTTACCTGTCAGAACGTTTTTCTATTATAAATTTTACAGTTTTGTCTTGTCTGGTATCTAGTTCATGTTTCCATAAATGATACTTTGAACAAAAACCAATAAACATGTATGAGTTTAGTCTTTCATTTTCATAATTGATTGAAATCATTGTGTAATAAGGATAGCAAAAGTCCCGTTCCCTTAAGACAATATTATGATTTGCATAACTAAATTTTATTTAGATAAAGTTCCATGAGGAAGAAATGGCGAGTAATAACTCCGCTGTACAATGCTATCTCCATAAAGAATTTTGTCATTCCTTTAAGTCCTACAACTCTACTATAACTTAGAAGAAAAATTGAAAGAGATATAATACCTCTGGTACTTTCACATTAGTCTAGGATAACAAATTGGAAATAGGTTTTGTAATTAGCCTGTAAATCCTTTGAAAACTACCTCCTTGGTGGAAGTATTATATGCTCAATGTTTGAAAACCTACTCCATGTCTAAAGCTCAAAAGCTATTAACCAAGCAATATATTGAATACAAAACAAGATTTTAAGACTTTATTCCAATGTGTTGATTATTATATGGTGACAAGTGAACTATCAATAGGAACAACATACACTAATTTTTATGTACACCTATTATGATTTTTTGTTTAGCAAAAAGTTAATACTCCCATCGAGATCTTGAACTTTGTTATCATTAGCAAAATTGGAATGATTATAGGTCCGAGTATGATTGTTCGCCAACGTGTAAATCTAAGCATGTAATAACATGGAATTATTGACAAGATTTAACTATGGTCCGGTACCATAATGGGCAACCTTGCTATAATTTTTAATTGATTTGCAATAATTGGTAAGTGCATCGTGGAACTATGGAGTCTCGACCCTCTACGGGGAAATATTTAAAACTGCTACGTGGTTGAATGATATCCAAGTGCTTGGCGATATAAAACATGAGACCTAACCCTACCTCGTCATTTTCCTCCACCTTCGGGCTCGGGTCTGTCTGCAACCTCTCCAAGTCTGAGTCTTTGTTATGGTGCTGTTGTTTCGGCTTCCAAGTACTTACAGTTTCCTTTGCTTAATATTATCGTTTGGAAAAATCTTTGGGATTTACTGTTGACAGCTATGATAGTGTTATTATGCCTAGGGTTTGTCTCTTGAGTTCATTTACTGGTCTGTCGCCATTATGACAGCGTGTTAACAGTTTACATGCTACCTCAACATTCATTTTGTCCATAGCTTCGTCTGAGCATCAATGGTATTCGTTACTTGGCAACTGTAACAGGTCAAGAGTCTAGGGTTTGTATTTTGTCAACCGTAGAAACCCTGTCATCTCGTGTTCATAACTCTCGGTGTGATTTTCTTAAGACTTCTATTCAGGGAAAACAACCATTACGTTTGCTAGATTAGTTACTCAGTGGAAAGGATGGGGTTTTTACACATCAATTGTTCGTGGTTAGCAGGATAGTTACAGGAATGGCAGCCTCCTTCAACCGGTAAGTTACTGTAATCTCTTCTGTGTTTGCAGTTACAAGGTATTGTTTTTAAACAAAAACGAGTTTCTAACATATACATCTCTGTCTTGCAGGTCCTAGTTCCTCATACGTCATGAGTGGCACGAACTCCAACCAGTAGCGTCTTCCGGGTAAGCCTGGTTCTTACCATGGAAAAATCCTCCTTGTGGGTTGTTTGCACTGTAGGGTTTTTTTTTTCTTGGTTTTGGAAGCATGGCTTCAGTCATTGTTGCGGCTATTGGAATTCCTTTCGGCACTTAGGTTGTTTTGATGCAGAAGAATTGTATTGTAATTATAGAAGAGAACAGAGGCTTGGGAGCCTGTTCTGTAGGTGGGGTTACGACCTCGGTGTTTAAGTTTTGTTACAACCCTTTTTTTTTAAAAGGTTTTGGGATAACTTCCAGGGTTTTTTTTTTGAAATAAATCTTAATATAGTTCTACCTGTACACAGGCTTGTATAATACTCGTTCTGTCTTTGTTCTGAACTGTGCAAATCAACTGGGAATGGAATGCGTTATAACATTTCTATGTTTACATACTGTTTCTATTAATTAAAAGGGGCCACGGCCATAGGTGAATCGTTGTAGTTATTCTTACTATTTCTTTTATATGTAAAGTCAGAGAGGATGGAAATAAATCTAAAAACTACGGCGATGATTTGTTTTTAATAGTTGATTTTATCGTTATGATTTTCTTCTATTGATAATTATGAAACAAACGAAAGATAATGTAATGATAAAGGAGCTCGTCGATGAGCAAAAACAACCGTTCTGTTTGTTTTAGTTTTGGGTAATTTTATTGACAGGAAAGAAATACGAACTCGATTATTCTGCTACTTATAACCCTTATCGATATATACTGTAGGGTTTACGTGCCTAAGTTTTGTTATTTAAACTATAAATTTTAATTTGGGAAATAATTACATCCAGGGTTTGGATAATATAACTTGTAAAAAAAGGAACTACGGCTGTATGTGAGTCAAAGTTATACTGTTCAAGTTTAAATACCTGTAATGTTTGACATGATGATTCGATCCGAACGACAGTGATGGTTTTGTTTTAATGCTGGTTCTGTAGTTACGATTTTTTTATTGAGATGTTTATTCCACTGTAAGAATATGCTTCTGTTGAAGGAATGGTAACTAGGTTATTTCTCTATTGATGAATTTGTATTGTAGAACTAGGGTGATAGGATTCATCCTCTGTCACGATATCGTTTAGTTACTAACTCGGTTAAACAGATTACTATTCTGTGGGTAATATGGAGGCTGCGAAAAAATAAAACTTAATAAGTTAAACTCGACATCGAGCTAGATATGGTTCTGTTGATTCCAAGTTCCTAAAACAATAAGTAGTTATTTGTCTGTTTATAAAATCTGTATGATACAGTTCTGGTAAGGTTTACTGTATAATCGTTTTGTTAAAAAAATAAAGAATGGTTAATCTTTAGCTAGGTTTTTGTGTTTGATTTAAATAATGGATTTAAAATTGATCCATTTTGACTAGGGTTTACCCCCTGACATACATACCCTAACTGTAGCTGCAAATGTCCTCCAAAGATAATTATAATAATAACGATACAGTAATACATCTGGTTATATTTATTACTGTTCCTATGATTTGTTTAAAAAGTTATGTTCCAGGAAAATTATTTACTGTATGCAAAAACACTACTTATCTATTTAACTTATTACAATTAAACTAGGCTAACAAAATTTACAATAATAAACTAGTAAAAAAAAAATTACAAAAATTAACTATTGCTTACAGTATTACTACTGTATAGCATGCATTGTAAATACTTTATCCGCAAGATAATAATAATATGAAAGAATGCTGAAACACAGTAATTCTTATTAAATCTACTACTGATATTCAGGGATTGCAACTTATAATGAATTAAATACTACTCAGACATAATGAAGATAAACATAACCTACAATCATTTATACTTAATAAACAAGCAGGAATAGGTGACAGAACCTGTTCAAACTGAGGAAAACAATAGCAATGGGAGGCTGTTCCTCCCTACCAATTCCTGGAGAGTGCCCAGACAGCACTTCTCAGGACGCCCGAGCTTGCTCTGGTCTCCCTGGCTGGAACTAGGTGCAGCAAAACAATTCACTCAGCCAAAACAGCTAAATTGGAACCAAGTTCCTGCAGCATCCCACTCCAACAATTTTCCTTACCGTCTTTCCCTCTTCCTCAATGGGATTCCTGAATAGCATTCCACTGAATGTATTCTCCCTCCTGAACTATTTGAACCCCCAGCTCAGTTCATTGAGTAGTATTTAAAAGATTGCCTAGGTCTTTGTTGGGTTAACTGTCATTAATGAGCCACCTGCTCAGATTCCACTTTCTTGGGGAATCATGACCCCAAAATATAGGGAAGTTGCCACCTGCAACTTAGGAAGTGTTTGAGGATGCTGCCACTTGTCTTTTGCCTTTCCACCTAGTTCCATCTACCAGTTAGACCAGTAACCTCTTTTAACAGCTCTCCCATGCTGTTGTCTCCATAATTTATTTATTAATAATAAAATATTCAAAATTACATTCCATTTCTAGTGACTCTGCTGAGTCATCAATTTCTGCTAAGCATTAAATTTAACATAATGTCTTAGAAATATGATAAAATAATTACATTATTTTCACAAAATAGGGGTATGTGACATACACACCCCCTTAAAATGTAACATCGTCCTCGATGTTACTTATTCTTCATCCTCAGCCACCTGCTGGAATAGATTTGGGTATGCTTCCTGCATCTTACTTTCCAGTTCCCAGGTAGCTTCTTCAGGACTAAGGTGCTTCCATTGCACCTTCAGCTGTCCAATGGTGCGGTTCCGCAGAGTAATTTCCCTCCTCCTGAGGATACAATCCGGTTCCACCAGAACTTCTCCTTCTGGTTCTACCTATACAATGTTCCAGTCAATAACATGAGTAGCATCATGAACATACTTTTTCAGAACAGAAATATGAAAAACATTGTGTACTTTTAAATTAGGTGGTAATGCTAGCTGATAAGCAACTTGACCGATTCTAGATAAAATTTCAAACGGACCACAATAACGTGGCGCTAATTTTGCACAACTTCCCAGTCTTAGGGAGCTCTTTTTTGGCCTTACCTTGATGAACACATGTTCACCTACCTGGAAATATTTAGGAGTTCTTTTCAAATCTGCTTGACTCTTTTGCCGATCCTGGGCAATCTTCAAATTTACCTGCACTTGTTTCACAATCTGTTCCATCTCTTTTAATAAATCAGGTCCTAACACTAATCTATCTACTGGATTACTCCAAGAGATAGGAGTGTTACATTTACGTCCATACAGAATTTCAAAAGGACTAAACTTAGCTGACGACTGATAGCTGTTATTGTATGCAAATTCTGCTAAATGTAAATAATCCTCCCACTTACCTGGTTGATCTTTAACATACATTCTTAGCAGATCTTCCAATACCTGATTAACTCTTTCAGTTTGTCCGTCCGTCTGAGGATGGAAGGAAGTGCTGAAATTCAGTGTGGTGTTTAATCCTTTAAACAAGGATTTCCAGAAATTCCCTGTGAATTTAGGATCTCTGCCTGAAATAATAACTTTTGGAACACCATGCAACCGAAAAATCTGTTTCAGAAAAATATCAGCTATGTTTGCAGCCTTGTAAGTGGTTTTAACAGGAATAAAGTGTGCTGATTTACTTAATTTATCTACTACCACCATAATTGAATCATTCTGATGCTGATTTTTGGGTAATCCCGTAATGAAATCTAAGCTAATTATTTCCCACTTCCAGCTGGGAATAGGTAAAGGTTGCAGCAACCCAGCTGGATGTTGGTGTTCTGTTTTCACTTGTTGGCAGTCCAAACATCTAGCTATATACTCAGCTGTTTCAGATTTCATATTAGGCCAAAAATATTCTTTTCTCAACATGGTGACAGTCTTCTGGTAGTCTGGATGCCCTGAGTAAGGGGTTTTATGAACTTCGTCCAAAATTAACAGTTTAACTTTAGGTACATTTGGAACATACAACCTGTCCTTAAACAATAAAAATCCCTCTTTGCTTAGGCTATAACCCTTTATTAAACTTTCTGTAGGTTCATCTTTAGTTGTAACTTGTAACTTTTGATAAATTTCATTTGATTTTATCCCTTCAGCCAACTGTTCATTCAAATCAGAGGTATAAGTGCTGCTAGCTTATACAAAATTGAGCCTTGCATTTCTGCTCAAAGCATCAACCACCTTATTTTCCTTTCCTTTTATGTGCTGAATTTCGAAATCATATTCACTTAAGAAGGCCAACCACCTGGCTTGTCTTGCATTTAAATTAGGATGATCTAAAAAGTATTTCAGACCCTTATTATCAATCATTAAAGTAAATTTTCTTCCTATTAAGTGGTGTCGCCACATCTTTAAAGCATGGATAACAGTAGCCAATTCCAAATCATAAGTGGCATAATTCTTTTCGTGAATCTTCAGCTTCCTGGACTCATAGGCAATGACATGCCCATCTTGAGTCAATACTCCGCCTAAACCATCATTACAAGCGTCGGTGCATACTACAAAATCCTTATTAGGATCTACTATTCTTAAAATAGGCGCGGTTGTTAATAAAGTCTTCAATTTCTTAAAGCTTTCTTCACACTTCATGTTCCAATCGAACTTCTTGCCTTTCTTTTGCAAGGAAGTGATTGGGTTGGCTATTTTTGAAAAGCCTTCAATGAATCTCCATTAGTAACCGGTAATTCCCATGAAGGACCTAACATCTGTTACGTCTTTTGGTACTGGCCAATCCTCAATTGCCCGGATCTTTTCAGGATCAACTGAAATCCCTTCCTTGGTGACTACATGTCCTAAGTACTGGATTTCATCTTTAAAGAAGTCACACTTACTGAACTTCGCAAAGAGCTGCTGCTCTCGTAGTTCTTGTAAGACTATCCGTAAATGTTCTTTATGCTCCTCTTCATTCTTAGAATAAACTAAAATGTCATCGATGAATACGACAACAAATTTATCTAAGTACTTATGCATTATGTTATTCATTAGACACATAAAGACGGCTGGGGCATTAGTAAGCCCGAATGGCATTACGACAAATTCGTAATGTCCATATCCTCTTCTTTAATCCTCACTTGATGATAACCCAATCTCAGGTCTATCTTAGAGAACACCGTAGCTCCACGTAGCTGATCAAACAGATCATCTATGCGAGGTAACATATATCTATTTTTAATCGTCATCTTGTTCAGTTGACGGTAATCTATGCAAAGTCGCATAGTTCTGTCCTTCTTTTTAACAAAAATTACTAGTGCTCCCCAAGGGGACACACTGGGTCGAATGTAATTCTTATCTATTAACTCCTTTAACTGAGTTTTTAATTCATTAAGCTCCAAAATATTCATACGATACGGAGCTTTTGAACTGGGTACAGCACTTGGTACAAGTTCAATTGTAAAGTCCAGTTCTTTTTTGGGAGGTAATCCTGGGATTTCCTCCGGGAAAACATCAATAAAATCATTTACTATAGGGATATCCTCTACTGTTATCTTGCTGCCTTCAGACTTATCTGTCTCATCTGTAATAGTTACAGCATAGGCTTTGCACCCTTTTCTGATTGCCCTTTTAAGTTGTAAAGCAGAAATATGCCTGACTACTGTTTTCCTAGGAATACCCCTAACAGTTACAGGCTATCCATTATTGTTTACACACCTAAAAGTTTTGTCAAAACAGTTTAAAACTACCTTATGCTATTCTAACTAGTCCATACCAATAAGCATGTCATACGAGCCACATGGCAGAATATTTAATTGAATAGTAGTTTGAAAGTCATTCATATCTAAAGTACATTCTTTAACATAACAATTCACCTTCCTTTTTGCCCCAGTGGCTAGTTGTACTGACCAAGAGTTATCAAATCTTTCAACAGTCAGATTACATTTTTCTACTATATGTGGTGAAATATAACTAAGGCTAGCACCTGGATCTATTAAAATACTTACAGGGGTTTTGTTAATCATACCTCCTACTTCCACCATGGAAGTTTGATAGTCAGCTTGGCGGTTCTCCAACGCTGCATTTATTCGGGGCATAGTCCCTGCAAAGTCTCCAACAGTCATTTCATCTTGTATGGTATGAATGTTGCTGTTTGGTTTCTTCCGATTTGGGCAGATTGAAGCATAGTGTGGGCCATTGCATTCCCAGCACTTCACATGTTCTTTTCGTTCAAAATTCTTAGTGTAGTTTCCATGATTGTTAGGAACCTCCTTGCTGCTTTTGAAATTATTGGGATAATTTGCAGCTCCATTTTTATTTCCCTGGAAGCTTTTACCATTAAACAGGGTTCTGTTCTTGTTATTTTTGAAACTTTTCTGGGGTACAAACTCCTTTTTCCTGTACTCAGGCTGATTGCTGTTCTTTTAGCTTTCCAACTGGCTATCCCTTCTTTCTTTTTATTCTGTTCATAACAGAAATTAGCCTTTCGCATAGCCTCTTCCAGCGTTTTGGGGTTATCATATTCAATTCTGTCCTTAATATGATATGGCAGGCAGCTAAGAAACCTCTGTATTTTAGGTTTCTCTTCAACAAAATACGGCACATATCTTAACAGACTTAAGAACTTACTGTTTAAGTCCTTCATAGTCATAGATCCTAGCTTTGGTTCATAAAATTCCTTGGCCCTTTATTCATAGTATTGTTCAGACAAAAATTTCTTTTTGAAGTACCTTTTAAAAGTACACCAATTGACTTCTTTTTCTTTGATCCCCTTGACCCTTTTCAGGTCTTGCCACCATATGTCCGCCTTTCCAGAAAGGTTGTAGATGGCCATTCATGCCTTCAGCTGATTTGAATAGTTGTAAATCTGGAAATATTTTCTCATCCCGGATAACCAAGATTCTGCCTCTTCTCCTGTCTCAGATTCTCCATTGAAAGTTGGGGGTTTTATTTTCTTAAACTCCCCGGAAATCTCCTCATAAGGTCTGTACTTTTTCTTTCTGTTATGCAACTCAGCTTCACTACTGTCACTAGTAGTGTGATAGCTGTGTTGTTCCCTTATTTCTTCAGATGATGAACTGCTGTCAGATTTAGCTGGTTTCATCCTTTTAGACCCTCTTTGATGACTAGCTCCTTCTGAGTCAGCTCTTTTGCTTCTTCCTTCTGTCTGAAATTTTTCTAATAATAATTGATTTAGCTGCTCTTGAGTTTTTAGAATCCTTTCATTATCCTTCTTGACTGTTTCTATTTCCCTATTTAAACCTTTTATGGTCTTCATTAGTTCCGAGGAGTGAGCAAGTACCTCCTCTGTCATAGGTTCTCTCGACATCTGTCTTGTCGTAGTGTTCGGAGATTCCTCCTCTGCATATTCTCCTAGCTTTTCCATACCTGCCTGTTAGATTCAGAAAAATGAAATTTTTCTGCTGTGTCTTTATAAACAGAAAATACAAGTTAGTACATGATATATATATATATAAAATTTTCTTTTCATTGGCACTGTTTTGCGGAAACTAGTTGAGCCATATTAAGGCCTAGTGTATGAACCATGCTCTGATACCACAAGTCAAAACCCGAAATTTTTTTGAAAAATTTAAAAATTTTAAGATAGCAATAAATGTTATTAAATGCAGTCATTTATCTGTTGTTTAGTTTACGTGGTCGTAAATGTGTCTAAATGATCTTTTGTTATATTTAAAGTTGTTATGAGTTTCTCTTTTCTGTTACTGATTGTTTTATTGTTTTGTAACTACAAGGGGGAGTTTGTATGTCGAACTGGGCTTACTTAGCTTACGAGCTAACCCAATCGATTTTCTATCTCTTGCAGATATACAGGTATTAGCGGTCGCTACCTTTAAATCTTTCAAGTATTAAATATCAAAATAGCAGTACCTATTCATTCAGTGAAACGTGTAACATGCTAACCTGTTTGTTTTTATCAAGCCATCTTTAAGGTAGAAATCCTTCCTGTATTATGCCAAGTTCAACTTCTAATTATGTTCGGGTTTATACTTCTAACTGCAAGAATTTGAAGTTAAAATGGTCACTATAATTATATTTTTCTCACCTTCAGCAATTGTAGGGTTTACCTGTCAGTACGTTTTTCTATTATAAATTTTACAGTTTTGTCTTGTCTGGTATCTACTTCATGTTTCCATAAATGATACTTTGAACAAAAACCAATAAACATGTATGAGTTTAGTCTTTCATTTTCATAATTGATTGAAATCGTTGTGTAATAAGGATAGCAAAAGTCCCGTTCCCTTAAGACAATATTATGATTTGCATAAATAAATTTTATTTAGATAAAGTTCCATGAGGAAGAAATGGTGAGTAATAACTCCGCTGTACAATGCTATCTCCATAAAGAATTTTGTCATTCCTTTAAGTCCTACAGCTCTACTATAACTTAGAAGAAAAATTGAAAGAGATATAATACCTCTGGTACTTTCACATTAGTCTAGGATAACAAATTGGAAATAGGTTTTGTAATTAGCCTGTAAATCCTTTGAAAACTACCTCCTTGGTGGAAGTATTATATGCTCTATGTTTGAAAACCTACTCCATGTCTAAAGCTCAAAAGCTATTAACCAAGCAAAAATATATTGAATACAAAACAAGATTTTAAGACTTTATTCCAATGTGTTGATTATTATATGGTGACAAGTGAACTATCAATAGGAACAACATACACTAATTTTTATGTACACCTATTATGAGTTTTTGTTTAGCAAAAAGTTAATACTCCCATCGAGATCTTGAACTTTGTTATCATTAGCATAATTGGAATGATTATAGGTCCGAGTATGATTGTTCGCCAACGTGTAAATCTAAGCATGTAATAACATGGAATTATTGACAAGATTTAACTATGGTCCGGTACCATAATGGGAAACCCTGCTATAATTTTTAATTGATTTGCAATAATTGGTAAGTGCATCGTGGAACTATGGAGTCTCGACCCTCTACGGGGAAATATTTAAAACTGCTACGTGGTTGAATGATAGCCAAGTGCTTGGCGATATAAAACATGAGACCTAACCCTACCTCGTCATTTTCCTCCGCCTTTGGGTTCGGGTATGTCTGCAACCTCTCCAAGTCTGAGTCTTTGTTATGGTGCTGTTGTTTCAGCTTCCAAGTAATTACAGTTTCCTTTGCTTAATATTATCGTTTGGAAAAATCTTTGGGATTTACTGTTGACAACTATGATAGTGTTATTATGCCTAGGGTTTGTCTCTTGAGTTCATTTACTGGTCTGTCGCCATTATGACAGCGTGTTAACAGTTTACATGCTACCTCAACCTTCGTCTTGTCCATAGCTTCGTCTGAGCGTCAATGGTATTCGTTACTTGGCAACTGTAACAGGTCAAGAGTCTAGGGTTTGTATTTTGTCAACCGTAGAAACCCTGTCATCTCGTGTTCATAACTCTCGGTGTGATTTTCTTAAGACTTCTATTCAGGGAAAACAACCATTACGTTTGCTAGATTAGTTACTCGGTGGAAAGGATGGGGTTTTTACACATCAATTGTTTGTGGTTAGCAGGATAGTTACAGGAATGGCAACCTCCTTCAACCGGTAAGTTACTGTAATCTCTTCTGTGTTTGCAGTTACAAGGTATTGTTTTTAAACAAAAACGAGTTTCTAACATATACATCTCTGTCTTGCAGGTCCTGGTTCCTCATACATCACGAGTGGCATGAACTCCAACCAGTAGCGTCTTCCGGGTAAGCTCGGTTCTTACCATGGCAAAATCCTCCTTGTGGGTTGTTTGCACTGTAGGGTTTTTTTTTCTTGGTTTTGGAAGCATGGCTTCAGTCGTTGTTGCGGCTATTGGAATTCCTTTCGGCACTTAGGTTGTTTTGATGCAGAAGAATTGTATTGTAATTCTAGAAGAGAACAGAGGCTTGGGAGCCTGTTCTGTAGGTGGGGTTACGACCTCAGTGTTTAAGTTTTGTTACAACCTTTTTTTTTAAAAGGTTTTGGGATAACTTCCAGGGTTTTTTTTTTGAAATAAGTCTTAATATAGTTCTGCCTGTACACAGGCTTGTATAATACTCGTTCTGTCTTTGTTCTGAACTGTGCAAATGAGCTGGGAATGGAATGCGTTATAACATTTCTATGTTTACATACTGTTTCTATTAATTAAAAGGGGCTACGGCCATAGGTGAATCATTGTAGTTATTCTTACTATTTCTTTTATATGTAAAGTCAGAGAGGATGGAAATAAATCTAAAAACTACGGCGATGATTTGTTTTTAATAGTTGATTTTATCGTTATGATTTTCTTCTGTTTATAATTATGAAACAAACGAAAGATAATGTAATGATAAAGGAGCTCATCGATGAGCAAAAACAACCGTTCTGTTTGTTTTAGTTTTGGGTAATTTTATTGACAGGAAAGAAATACGAACTCGATTATTCTGCTACTTATAACCCTTATCGATATATACTGTAGGGTTTACGTGCCTAAGTTTTGTTATTTAAACTATAAATTTTAATTTGGGAAACAATTACATCCAGGTTTTGGATAATATAACTTGTAAAAAAAGGAACTATGGCTATATGTGAGTCAAAGTTATACTGTTCAAGTTTAAATACCTGTAATGTTTGACATGATGATTCGATCCGAACGACAGTGATGGTTTTGTTTTAATCCTGGTTCTGTAGTTACGATTTTTTTATTGAGATGTTTATTCCCCTGTAAGAATATGCTTCTGTTGAAGGAATGGTAACTAGGTTATTTCTCTATTGATGAATTTGTATTGTAGAACTAGGGTGATAGGATTCATCCTCTGTCACGATATCGTTTAGTTACTAACTTGGTTAAACAGATTACTATTCTGTGGGTAATATGGAGGCTGCGGAAAAATAAAACTAAATAAGTTAAACTTGACATCGAGCTAGATATGGTTCTGTTGATTCCAAGTTCCTAAAACAATAACTAGTTATTTGTCTGTTAATAAAATCCGTATGATACAGTTCTGGTAAGGTTTACTGTATAATCGTTTTGTTAAAAAAATAAAGAATGGTTAATCTTTAGCTAGGGTTTTGTGTTTGATTTAAATAATGGATTTAAAACTGATCCATTTTGACTAGGGTTTACCCCTTGACATACATACCCTAACTGTAGCTGCAAATGTCCTGAAAGATAATTATAATACTAACGATACAGTAATACATATGGTTATATTTATTACTGTTCCTATGATTTGTTTAACAAGTTATGTTCCAGGAAAATTATTTACTGTATGCAAAAACACTACTTATCTATTTAACTTATTACAATTAAACTAGGCTAACAAAATTTACAATAATAAACTAGTAAAAAAAAATTACAAAAATTAACTATTGCTTACAGTATTACTACTGTATAGCATGCATTGTAAATATTTTATCCGCAAGATAATAGTAATATGAAAGAATGCTGAAACACAGTAATTCTTATTAAATCTACTACTGATATTCAAGGATTGCAACTTATAATGAATTAAATACTACTCAGACATAATGAATATAAACATAACCTACAATCATTTATACTTAATAAACAAACAGGAATAGGTGACAGAACCTGTTCAAACTGAGGACAACAACAGCAATGGGAGGCTGTTCCTCCCTACCAATTCCTGAAGAGTGCCCAGACAACACTTCTCAGGACCCCCGAGCTTGCTCTGGTCTCCCTGGCTGGAACTAGGTGCAGCAAAACAATTCACTCAGTCAAAACAGCTAAACTGGAACCAAGTTCCTGTAGCATCCCACTCCAACAATTTTCCTTACTGTCTTTCCCTCTTCCTCAATGGGATTCCTGAATAGCATTCCACTGAATGTATTCTCCCTCCTGAACTATCTGAACCCCCAGCTCAGTTCATTGAGTAGTATTTAAAAGATTGCCTAGGTCTTTGTTGGGTTAACTGTCATTAATGAGCCACCTGCTCAGATTCCACTTTCTTGGGGAATCATGACCCCAAAATATAGGGAAGTTGCCACCTGCAACTTAGGAAGTGTTTGAGGATGCTGCCACTTGTCTTTTGCCTTTCCACCTAGTTCCATCCACCAGTTAGACCAGTAACCTCTTTTAACAGCTCTCCCATGTTGTTGTCTCCATAATTTATTTATTAATAATAAAATATTCAGAATTACATTCCATTTCTAGTGACTCTGCTGAGTCATCAATTTCTGCTAAGCATTAAATTTAACATAATGTCTTAGAAATATGATAAAATAATTACATTATTTTCACAAAATTGGGGTATGTGACAACAACTTTAACAATATCATCAATAAGATTGATCATATGATGGAGGTGGACTTGGAAGCCCCCCTTTGAGGAACAAGTACACTTATATGCAGAACTTGGGTCAAAATTGACTTCAATAAATCCTTTGTGTGTCAACCTAGTATTCGCTTAAATGTTGTAATCTAGGATTTTGGAAATTCCTCCGTGTAATTGATCCCTCAAGTATTTTAGAGGCTAAATTGTTTTATGTTAAAATTTCCTTGCAAAACACCTTTGGTCAATGAATTGACCTTGAACTCTAGAATTTGTTGTCTCAAAAGAAATAAATTACACAAGGAATGAATGGGAAAGGGTGTAAAATTAGTCACAACAGATCTAATGAACAAGTAAATCAATCACAACAGATGAACATAGAAAATATGGTGTAAAACTGTGCAAAGCATGCATCAGTGCTCAATATCCCAATGAGGGTGAATAATTACAATACAATACAGTAACAATGATTGAGCAATTCGAATTTCCTAAGGAGGTCATTCGAATCACTGAATGGAGTAGCTTGACTCCAACTAGGAGTCCTCATCATCAATCAGTGGTGGTCATCAATGCACAAGAACCAGTCATCCAGGTGTCAATCTGAGTCTAACTGAGTGTAACATGTGTAACTGAAGTGTGTAGCATTGATATAGGGAAGTGGGATCAATGGAGGGCGCATGGGAGGCTAGCTGAAGTCAAAACAAGTCATCTAGTCAATCTGGAGGTCCAACAGAGTGAAACAGCCAGTCGAGAGTGAAACTAGCCTCAAATTAGGGAGAATCGGAGCTAACTGAGTGTAACTGAAGTGGAACTGCAGTGGTAGGTGAAGAAGTGCACCCTTCTCTGGTAGTAGGTGAGAAGTGGGCGCCTTCCTGACTAGGAGGGCTAAAAATATGAAGTAAGTGGCTCCCAGGTGCTAGAATAAGGTGGGTAAGGTGCTGGAGGCATCACATGGTAACTGGGATGCATGCAAAATGCATGCAAACCCTAGAATTTGCATGCAAACCCTAATTGCATGCAAGGTCCTGAAAAAGATGATGTGGATATCCGAACACCCCCCCTTAGGCTAGACTATGATGTGCAAAAAATAATGTGGGGCCCTGGTAACTAAGACCAAAGGTCACCCCAATACAATAATAATCCAAACTAATAACAGTAAATAAACCGAGGAAATGGGGAAAACCTCATGGGAAAAATACCCCCCCTCAAAATAGACTATAGCACACCAAAAGATTTAACTGCTCCAAAATCAAGTAGATATGTCTAGAGGTATCTTACTCTTGGGAGGAAATGGATCATACTCCAAAAACACGTGCTTGAATTCTCCATTAGTGGATGCAAGCGAATGTGGAGACTTTAAGAACTTGCTCTTCATACCGAAAATGGTGAGAACAAATCTAAAAATATAAGGATGATCCTGGAACCTGTGATTCGAACCAAGTGAGGTAGGAATAGCTCCAATTGGATAAAATAGATCTTGAAACTTGAACTTCTTATCAATATAAGTTAAATCAGCTCCAAAAATAGATGAATGGTTTCTTGAGATCTCCTTTGAACCAACAAGGGTGAGATCAAAACCAAAATCAGCAAAAGGTGCATGAGAATTGAACTCAAGCGAATGGTAGTGCTCTTCATCTTCATTAAAAATCTGAGAAACTTTGCAAATGATAGAACATAAGTCTATAGGAGGCATGCAATCAAGGAGGGCGAATGCTTCACCTCCAAAATCAGATTTTACCTCCAAAACTTCAAGTAGATCATTATTCTGCATGCCGACAAACTCATGTGAAGGAGAGGATTCAAGAACCTCTTCGGAATCTAGAGTATGAGCTGGTTTATCTTGCTCAGAATTTGAAATAGAAGACATTGAGAGAGTGAGTTTTGAATCTACAGTTTCTTCTTCATCTTGAACAATTGTTGAGGCCAAGACATGATCGGAAAGAACACATAAGGAGATCTCACTGGGCTTGTTCTCCAAAAGGCTAGCATGATCCTCTTCTTCCTGCTTTCCAAATTCTCTGTCAAGTTGGACCCATAGATCACTTGGATTTTCAACAGTATTACTGAGGTAGCGCATACAAGGAGACATAGAAAGACACATTGCTCCAAAAGCTCTATCACAATCATTGAGCCAATCATTCTCCTCTTCATCGGAATCAAAATCTCTTGTATTACCAATGCACATATCAAAAAGACATTGTCTCTTCAAGAATGCAATCATCTTTGGTTTCCATTCATCATAGTTGAATGGAGTAAGAATATTTTGTGAAGAAGAAGTCTCCATCTTTGCATTAGCAAATGCACATGGAGGAAGTAAGAAACCTGCAAATCACACACAAACAAACACTATGTTTTCAGCCTTGCATGCACATGAGATTTTGCATGCCGCTACTGAAATATATTGGTGAGTAATTCACTCAATCTTCATGTAGAACACCTGCAGAAAAGAAATCTTGTCCCTTCCATGGCTCTGATACCATGTAAAATTAGTCACATCAGATCTAATGAACAAGTAAATCGATCACAACAGACGAACATAGAAAATATGGTGTAAAACTGTGCAAAGCATGCATCAGTGCTCAATATCCCAATGAGGGTGAATAATTATAATACAATACAGTAACAATGACTGCGCAATTCGAATTTCCTAAGGAGGTCATTCGAATCACTGAATGGAGTAGATTGACTCCAACTAGGAGTCCTCATCATCAATCAGTGGTGGTCATCAATGCACAAGAACCAGTCATCCAGGTGTCAATTGTTAAATTTTCAGAATTTAATTCAATTTGATCTAGGATCTTAACTGAGAGAACAACATGTACAGCATATCTACAACATATCAATCATGGAGACAATAATGCAAGCACACAAGAGACACAAAGATTTACTTGGGGAAAACCATAAAGGTGAAAAACCCCAATAACTTCCTCAGAGATAGATAGAGCAATGATACAACCAACCATGAGAGATAGACATAACCTAGCAGCAGATCCTCCTCCTCCATAAGTGCGCCACTCCTCCTTGAGTGCATGAGTGAGAAGTGAGTGAGTAAATAGAGTGCCTCCTGCACTCTATTTATACTTGACTTGACTTGCCTTTTTACCTAACTCATGTAGGCTCGAACTTAACCACATAACATAATGCTGAGTGGGCCGACCCCCAATAGGGTGGTCTAATAACCCTTTGACCCACATGGCCGACCCCCAATAGGGTGGTCTAATAACCCTTTGACCCACATGACTTATACAGGCCCGACCCCAAACAAGGTGGTCTAATAACCCATCAAGTATAAGTTACGACACTTACAATATAAATGACGACACTTCCTTATAGAGGAATAATACCATCTCTATAGGAATACAATATACATATATGTGAAATACATTCCGAAGTTACATATACAACAACACTCCCTCTTAACTAGGAAAGTATTTCTTAGCACAGTTCTTCTAGCACAAGTCATCTTCTCTGGATCATCGTCACTGGATAATCATAATCGTCATCGAGTCATCATCATCGTCACTGCTGCTGCTATCTCAATCAATCTCTGAATCTACTCGTCATAGGAAGTTCTACAGAGCCAGTCCTTTTTCATACTGGATGTAGGCCCACCACCTGTAGGTCTTCATCATCACTGGCCATACTGTGGAATCCTCAGGACTTATTACGTGCGTCACAAAACCTCGAAAGAGCATCCCAGGATGTTACGGGTACACAACTCTGACTTGTAGGATCTCCCAGGGCGCTATTACATGTGACCCCACCACAAAACCTTGAAAGAGCATCCCAGGATGTTACGGGTACACAACTCCAACCTGAAGGATCTCCCAGGGCACAAATTACATGTGGTCACCACAAAACCTAGCAAGAGCATCTCAGGATGTTACGGGTACACAACTCCAACCTGAAATCTCCCAGGGCACAAATTACATGTGGTCATGGCAAAACCTCGAAAGAGCATCTTAGGATGTTACGGGTACACAACTCCGACTTGAAATCTCCCAGGGAAACGAATTACATGCCATAGGACAAAACCTCGAAAGAGCATCTGCCAGATATCCCAGGGCACCGAATTACATGCCATAGGAAAAAACTCGAAAGACTATCTGCAGATCTCCCAGGGCACCGAATTATATGTCCTTCCAGAGCAAAACCTTGAAAGAGCATTTTCTAGATGTCCCAGGGCACCGAATTACATGCCATAGGCAAAACCTCGAAAGACCATATGCAAATCTCCCAGGGCACTGGATTACATGCTCATCTGCACAACCTGATCCACGGCCATAGAGTATCAACCTGATACTCACCATACATCATCCTGATGTATCCATGATCATCCTGATCATCATCACTGCAACGTCCTGCTGCATGTCATCTGGAGCATCATCCTGAAGCTCATCATTCATGATCATCCTGATCATCATCACTGCAAAATCCTGCTGCATGTCATCTAGAGCAACATCCTGAAGCTCATCATCCATGATCATCCTGATCATCATCACTGCAACATCCTGCTGCATGTCATCTAGAGCAACATCCTGAAGCTCGTCATCCATGATCATCCCGATCATACAATGCATCTACCTGATGCATACCAAGTATCTACCTGATACATATCATCATACATGATCCTCCTGATCATACAATGTATCCACCTGATACAAATACAAATACATGATACATATCACCATACATGATCCACCCGATCATACAATGTATCCACCTGATACATATACAGATACATGGTCTAAGCATCCAACATGATGCATATACAAAAATACATACACATGATCCAACTGATCATATCCAACATCCAACATGATGTGTACATATAAATGATCCAAATGATCATATCCAGGAGAATGGAGAATGAGCACCTACTAAGGAGAATGGACTCCTTAGTAGCAGTTCAGTATATTAAACTAATTAAGCTAAAACAAAAATTAAATTACTTCTAAAGCATGCATGAAACATAAACATGAAATTGAAAGAATGGATTTTTGTATTGATATTACCTTCAACGAGAAGGTTTGATGAAGCCCTTTGCAGTGTCCAAGAGGATGCTCCAAGCTTCAAGATGCTCCTTCTCCTTCTCCAATGATGGGAATGGGCCAAAGGTGGCTCTCAAGGTGAAAATAGTTCAAAGGTGAACTAGGGTTTCGAGAGAGATTTTGGCAGAGTAAGGGTGCTTGTGATTGTGGATATGGAATAAGGGATCTCCATCACCTATTTATAGTTTTTTGGTGGTGGAGTGCTGACCCATGGTTTTAGGGAACACATGGTTTTATGCAGCTGTATAGGGTTTTTTTCTCCTTTTCCTCATTATTTTATATTTTTTATTCCTTTTTTAGGGGATTTTTGCTATTTTTGGAGGAAAAGGGGGTTTTTTAGCCTTTTTTAGGCTATTTTGAGGGTTTTGTGGCCTTTTGGAGGCATTTTAGGCCTTTTGGAGGCTTTTTAATGGGATTTTTTGGGATTTTAAGGGAAAAATGGTAGGAAAATGGACAAATGAGCCATATAATGTGGTAATGAGGTAGTGAACACTTTTTGGGTGTTAACAGATTGCCCCCTGATGTGCGAGGTCAGGAGCTCATCATATGGCCGATGGACATCATAAGTCATGAATGGTTTTCCTGGGATGTGGAGAGAAGAGAAGAAACAAACTGAAGCCCGGAACCATGATCCCGAACAACTGCAAGAGCTAAAAGTACATAACCTCAATAATGGATGAGGAATCATCTGATCATATGGACGAGGCGGGCATTCCCATGCTCGTATCAGGATATAACATAATAACAACAATGGGGTCCAAAAAATGGGGACCTGAAATATACATGACCTCAAATACTGACTGAGGAATAATCTCAATATATGGACGAGGCGGGCATACCCATGCTCGTATCAAGATACATAAACATAACTGTAAGGCCCGAAAAGGGGGACCTGTAAGATACATGACCACTGTGTACATCATAAGAGTCCAGAGGGGACACAAATCTGGGATATACTGCTGAGCGGATCATGTGTGAACTGCAGAACTGGTGCACTGGAACAATCAACAGTGCTACTGAGTGTGGTACCAAAGGAACTGATGAGCTGCTGGATCATAGTGACTGGGGTCAAACTCTCCATGGTACACTGAACTGGAACTGATCTGGGTACTCGAGGAAGCATAGAGCTGGATGGCTTCCGAATACAAACGCCTAACGCAGCCCGGACATCCACGGGAACATATAACTGGGTGTTCCGGAGTGACTCACCAATGTGCTAGAGTCGGGGGAAATCCGGGGTCTTCGACTAAAAACTGATGGGATATAATCCTACACGATCCTCAACGATGCGATCAAGGTGCTGAAGTCGAGCATGTGAGGAACAACCACTCGGAGAGGCAATGATGTCTCCTCTCATAATGATCCGTAGGCACTTACCACAGATGGTGATAAGTCCAAGGCGTAGGGACCTCTGGGCCTATCCTCTGGAATAGAGGAGCTGTCGTCGACAGAGGGATACCTGTAACTATCAAGGCAATGATGTTTCCTTGACAGGAGCGCGAGGTACAAGACCGAAATGTGATAGTGCTGATGGCAGGACTGATAAACTGTGGGGGGACAACTGGGCAAGTAGAGTGGATGGACTCAAACTTCCTTTGTTCAGAGTATGATAATGGGAATGATCTGGCAGCATATGAAACTGACGAAGGGGAGAGGGATCATAGCTGTATTGGATCGGGGGAGATGATTGGTCTGAGGGAGACTCAAGCTGGGGTAAAATGGAAGGAGACTGCAGAATACTCTGAACAAAGGCGACCTGATTGGGGGTGCTGCCGAGATGATAGATCAAAGTGCCAGGAGGCACGGGGGAAAACTTCTTCATGGGTTAAGGAACTAGAAGAAGTGTGTGTAAAATGGTACTGTCGTGTGGATTTTACGAGCCCAGGACAGTTCATGCTCGTGGTTGCTTTCAATTTTAAGGAGTCTAAAAGCGATAAGAAGACTCTGAAGTAGTGGAATGGTACTGTCGTGTGGATTTTACGAGCCCAGGACAGTTCATGCTCGTGGTTGCTTTCAATTTTAGAGAGTCTGAAAGCAAGTAAGAAGACTCCAGGGGGTTGCTTCTTCGTAGATTTAGTCTCCAAAGCCCAAAGAAGCATAAAAGGATGCAATGAAGAACTCTTCTAGCCGGTGTGACTAGAGTATTCCTTTTTCGTAATTAGTCTACCAGGTCCGGAAAAGGGTTAAACTTATACCAGATAGACACCCTTTCAGGTACTTTAACGAGCATGAAAGGAAGCAAGATTGCTCGGCGATCTTTTCATTCTTTTAGGAGTCAGAAAAGAGCTTAACGGAAACTCCCTAAGTGCCTTTTTCGTAAAGGACTTGTCCGGCCCGAAAAAGGGATAAAATGATACCGAACAAAGAAAATGGCCAGGCAAGGAGGAAGTGTTCAATCAAGGATCAATAATGATGACCAAGAATGAGGGTAGTGGGGAACACTGGTGGGCCTCCTTGCGGGGTAGATGAGATGGTGGCAAAATAACGAGACATTTGCAGTATGACAGGAGTGAATAGCTCATGTAAAAAAGTGGAACAATCCGATGGCGGCCGATGTGGCACGCAAACCGAGGCAGCAAGGTGTTGGGACACAATGTTGAAATTGTACCAAGTGAGAGCGAGAAATGATCTCAAGCATCATCACGAGCTCGGAAAAATGAATCCGGCGATATAAAGGATGTCAAAAACGGGTGACGGCCGATGTGGCACGCAAACCGAGGTGACGGGGGCATTTTGAAAAATGCCCGAAAAATCTGGACGTGAGAGCGAGAAATGATCTCTAGCATCATCACCAGCTCGGAAAAATGAATTCGATGATATAAAACATGTGAAAAACGGAGAACGGCCGATGTGGCACGCAAACCGAGGCGACTAATGGCGTCTGAAAAATGGGGAAAAAATAACAAAACGAAAATAATGCAACAAGGTGACCATCATGACGGTCTCGTCGTGCTGATTCCAATGGTGGAAACGGTTTGGAAAAACAAAAACAAAAAAGAAAGCACTGTACAACGCAGACCAATGAGGCCGCGGGTTTCTTTTTATGGGTAAAAACGCTTAAGATACAACCCATTACGAGGGTTGCGCAAAGGACGGCCTTCAGAGTCAGCTAAGATGTATGCCCCCTTACCGAGGCAGGTCTGCACGACGTAAGGGCCTTGCCACATGGATTCGAACTTCCCTTTACTGGTTTTGTCATGGGCTTGGTCGTAGGCGAGGACTAGGTCCCCTTCGCGGAAAGTTCGAGGGTGAACATGTTTATCATAGTTGGCTTTGGAGCGGTTTTTGGCAGCTTCGATGTTCTGGAGAGTGGCCCGATGGTCTTCATCGGCTTGTTCGAGGTGCAGCAGACGCTGCTCGAGGGGGGTGGTGTCAGGGAGAAGCTCAACGACGATCTGTAAGGCAGGGATCTGACACTCGATGGGGAGAACAGACTCTATACCGTGAACTAAATGAAATGGTGTAAAACCAGTGGCGGTCTTAGTGGAGGTGCGATAAGCCCACAAAGCAGGGAACAACATGTGGTGCCAATTGGACTTATGCTTGTCAACTGTTCGTTGAAGGATGGTTTTAAGGATTTTATTGATGGCCTCTACTTGGCCGTTCCCTTGGGGGTAGTAAGCAGAGGAAAATTGGTGCTCATACTTAAGGAGGGTGGATAACTCACGCCAGACGGCATCTTCGAAGTGTGAACCATGGTCTGAGACTAACTGCTTAGGAACCCCGAATCGGGCGATGACATGGTTGAAAAAGAAGCGGGCAGCAGTGTCAGCGGTACAATTGAAGGTAGGCATGGCTTCCGCCCATTTGGTAAAGTAATCAACAGCGACAACAATATATTTGTGGCCGTTGGCAGACTGGGGTCTACATTCCATGAAGTCTATGGCCCACTTACAAAAGGGACCAACGGTGACGACTGGGTGTAACGGAGCAGGAGGTGTCCGGGCCTTGGGGGCAAAAAGTTGGCAGTTATGGCAGTGTTTGACCGCAGTGATGCAGTCAGTGAAAAGTGTGGGCCAGAAGTATCCGGCGCGGATGACCTTTTGGGCGGTGGCCATCCCTGAGAAATGGCCTCCGCAGGCGCCGCTATGACAGTCATTAAGGACGTGTTCAGCTTCCTCATGGGTAAGGCAACGACGAAGAATTGTGTCAACCCCGCGCCGGTAGAGGACATCGCCTAAGAGGAGATATCGAGAGGCCTGGTGGCGGATGCGACGGCGTCCATTTCGTGTAACTTTGGGTCTGAACTTCTGCGTGCGTAGGTATAACAAGATATCACCGTACCATGGGTCATCGGACGAGATAGTGAACAGGTGATTGTCGGGTAACTCATCGGAGATTGGTTTGGCCGGGAGAAGGGAAGGGAGATCAGTAATGAGCTGGGCAAGTGCGAGGGCTTTAGTGCTCTTAGGTGTTTTGAAGGTAAGGTCATATTCTTGGAGGATAATGACCCATTTGGCAACACAACCTTGGAGTAGCCGCCGGTTTAGAAGATATACCATGGGGTTAGAGTCGGCGACGACTGTGGTATGACTCATTAAGATGTAGTGTCGCAATTTTTGAACGGAAAAGACCACTGCTAGGGCAAGTTTCTCCTCATATGGGTAACGTAGTGGTGGACCAGACAAGGTCTGGCTAACGTAGTAAATGACGTGCTCCTGGTGAGAAGCATCTTCTTGAACTAAGACTCCAGATACGGCATGCTCGGAGGCCGACACGTAAAGGATGAAGTATCGAGTGAAATCCGGAGGGGAAATCAGAGGGGCTTGTGTGAGGGCCTTCTTGAGGGCCTCGAATGCAGCTTCTTCTTGCGCATCCCAGATGAAGGGTACGTGGGTGCGGAGCAGGCGCAAGAAACCGTGAACCGTGGTGGCATAATCAGGAACGAAGCGTCGAAGGAAGTTAGATCGCCCCTGCAGACTTTGGAGCTGCCGGAGCGTGCGAGGAGGGGGGAGGTCTAAAATAGCTTGGACCTTTAGAGGGTCAACAGTAATTCCTTTCTGGGAAACAATGAAACCCAACAATCGGCCTGCCGGTACGCAAAAGACACACTTGTGGGGGTTCAAGCGAATTTGGTATTTGCGACAACGCAGAAAAACTTGCCGAAGGTCGTTTAGGTGGTCTGATCGTTTCCGGGAACGAGCTGTGAGGTCATCAAGGTAGACTAACAGGATATGGACCAAGTCGTGGAAGCAATAGGTCATGGCCCGCTGGAAAGTGGCACCAGCATTTTTGAGGCCGAAAGGCATGACACGATAGGCAAAGGTGCCCCATGGGGTAGTGAAGGCAGTTTTGTACTGGTCTTCCTTACGGATCTGAATCTGATTATATCCGGAAAAACCGTCCATGAAGGAGAGGACCTCATGCCCCGCACACGCATCTATGAGTTGATCGATGAACGGCATG
Organism: Larix kaempferi; assembly: GCA_027924585.1. Classification (NCBI taxonomy): domain Eukaryota; kingdom Viridiplantae; phylum Streptophyta; class Pinopsida; order Pinales; family Pinaceae; genus Larix; species Larix kaempferi. Next base: position 20,266,018 of record BSBM01000010.1, read on the forward strand.
GGGAAGTTGTCCTTGGGACAAGCATGGTTTAAGTCACGGAAGTCAGTGCATACGCGGATGGTGCCTTGCTTTTTGTTAACTGGAACGGGGTTTGAAACCCAAGTGGTATAGGCAATAGGATAAATGAACCCTGCCTTGCGCAGCTTTTCAATCTCGGCTTTGACAGCTGGGAGCTTTGAGGGATGAATGGGGCGCTGTTTCTGACGAACGGGGGGTACATCAGGCCATGTGTCAATGTGGTGCTCTATAATTGCGGGGTCAAGACCAGGCATTTCGGTATAGGACCAGGCAAAGACATCACGGAATTCTTTGAACAGGTGTATGTAGTCCTCAATCTCTTGTTTACTGCAGAATGCTCCTAAAGTAATGAGTTCAGGGGCATGACCTGGAGCAGCGATATCAACTTGGATGACAGGTGAGATGTTGGCCATGTTACCTTCCTCGAAGGCATCCAGAGCAGGAATAGGGTCCTTGAACCAGTCGACCTTGGTGGGGAGGAAGTCTTTGGATTCGACCGCGTATTGGGTAGCGGAGCTAGAGGAAGACGCTTCTGGGATGAAATAGGAACGGTGGTGCATGTCATCCCAGGGATAATTCGGGGCAGTTAGGGCCTCAAGAATCTCCTCGTCAGTACGGAAAGTTTGCGTCGTCAAATCGGTTGACGAAGGGGTAGTGGTTGAAGAGATCATATAGATGGTATTAACCTCTCCGGAAGGTGAAGAGTCTGGGGGGTAGATCTCCTCAATGGTAGGTGGTGCCGTCTCAAGATCCAGATTGTTCATCTCATAGAGAGCCGCTCTGTAATCCGGGAGATCGGGACAATGATGTGAATAGTGCCCGTAAATACCGCAGATGGCGCAGGAGTGGTTGGTACGTAGGGACTTATCTTTAGGCTTAGGAGTGGGGTTTAGTTCGACAGTTGGGATGTTGGGGTCATCATCGAGCATTTGCATGTGCTTCTGCAATGCGGGTAACTGTGGGCATTGGTGGGTCGCATGGCCCAACTCGTCACACAGCGAGCATTTGGGAGGAGCACGAAACACTGGAGGGTTCTTGACTGTCTTTGGAGGTGGTACGACAGTGTAAGGTTGGGGACCTCTGCCCCCAGTGGGTTTGGGAGTAGGAGGAGGTGTCGTGGAGGACGAAGGGGTAGAGACACCGGGAGGTGGTTGAGTGGTAGTAGCCATGGGTTGCACTGGCTGGAGGACGACATCTGGTGTCGGTGGGCGAACGGGAGGCGAAAGATACCATACAGGTAATCCCAAGGTTAACCCAGGGAGGCTAAGGGTAGCCATGACCGAGGCGCTTACTACTCCCGATGGAGGGACTAGGAAGGGGATCGTATGGATCGGTGTAACACCAATGTGGCTAGGTACCAACGGTGGTTTAGGCAACAAGGGTGGTTGAGTGTTAGGTGGTATGTTGTCGTGGGACAAGGTACATAAATCAGACATTTCGGGCGTAGATGACGGCGGAGGAATGGATTGAAAGGTGGAGGTCATCGGCGCGTCTGAGTAGACTCCAGGCCCCGTAGAGGAAACAAACGAGGTGGTGGCAGGAGAAACAGGTTGTTCAACCATGGGGAGAACATTTTCCGGTGCAGCCGGAGCACTGGGATCATAGTAGGTGAGCTGGTCAATCTTAACCATGCGTCCTTCATGGGGGAACATCATGGTGCGAAAGACAGAAGAGGCAACCGCCCGCATGGCATACATGTAGCTGCGGCCAAGTAGAAGGTTGTAATCCAATTGGGCATTGATTACCTCTATGTCAATAAGGACTGTTTTACCACCTAACTGGACTGGAACGTTGGGTAGAAGGCCTTGGGGCTGGGCCGAACGACCGTCGTAGGCGCGTAACGCAGTGGTGGACTGCTGGAGAGGAGGGGATCCTAGCTTCTGCCATACAAATGTAGACATAACGCATGTGGAGGCACCCTCATCGATGATGCACCGATGGATAACAAGATTCCTAACGGAGACAGTAACTTGGAAGGCTAAGCTGGAAGGTAGGCGTGGTTCAGACTGGTCTAAATCAAACGCCATCAAATGCGAATCATTTGGGTCAATCCCCCCAATGGCGGAAAGTAACGTCTTGCGCTGGGAAGGGCAGTTCTTCAAGACTTCTAACGCAGACATGGCTGCGGGAGATTGGGCTAGGTCGTCTACGATGTTGTAGTTTGACGCAGCACGCGCGTTAGGGTTATTGTTGATTCGGCGAAGTGGGAAACGAGGTGCTTTCGCAGCGCCATCTATGGGAGGTGGAGGGATACGTAACGCCTGATCGGTGGGATGGGCGTTAGTAGGTTTATCCGTGGGAGTGGCTTCAGAGGTGGAGCCATATTGGTTCCGACGGGTCTGGAGGTTGACATCAGCGGATGACATCATCAGTAAGTGGTGGGTACCTGAGTCAAACATGGGTTTATCAGGAGCAGCGTAAGTGATCTGTTGTTGTTGGGGCGTATTGGCTTGATGGGGAGCCAACGGCTGAGTGTTCACTACGCCTTGGGTCGGTAATGGGTTTTGCAGCACCAAAGGGGGTTGCTGAGGTTGGGGGGGGTTGGGCGGTGCTTGGGGAGCCGCATGCCCTTGGCGATGGGCCTCGTCAACCCAGAGCTGCCGAGCTCGCTCTAAATGTGGGAAAGCGTGGGTGTAATGTCCATAGACTCCGCAAATAGAACAAGGGTGGTTTGTTCGCAGATTGGGGTTTTTGGCCTGCTTGGGCGGGCGATCAGGGTTTTGATTAGCGGGGGCCGCATTGTTGTTGTCAGGGGGATTAGCCGGTTGACCAGCTTGGTCTGCAGGTTGGTTGTTTCCCCGATTACGGCCCTTGCCGCGGTTCTGTTGGCCCTGGTTACGTTGGTTATTCTGGTTTTGCTGCGGGTTTTGTTGGGCGTAAACTTTCCCTTGGGCAGCAGGTGGATTTTGAGGTTGCGCAGGTGCAGGAGCAGGCTGCGGAGGATGATATGTAGGTTGAGACTGAGCAGGTGCAGCAACTTGAGGGGGTTGCTGATAGGACTGTGGAGCAGGTTGTGGATGTGCCGCAGGGGCTGCCTGTGGCGGATAATAAGCTGGTGGGGCTTGTGAAGGCGCAGGAGCTGAGGCAGCCTGCTGATGGTAGTAAGGCTGAGGGGCGACTGGAGGAGCATAAGCAGGAGTCGCATACCTGAAGCACTGAGGTGGACATGAGGGTCCATGGGAATGGTGATGTGTCATGGGAGCATACGAGTTGGTTGCTCCAGACTGTGAAGTAGCCCGCGACAGGTCGGGGCCAAGGGTAGGACGTGCTATAGAAAATGGTTGGGGATGCGAAGAAACACGGCCAATGATACCATCTGCAGCGTGGGATGCCCCCGGTGCATCATGCTGGGAGGAATCGCCGTGAGGGGCATCAGGTATAATGGTATAAAGGTAACCCGATTGGGCGTAAATGAGGTCGAACTGTTGGGCCTTAAGGATGGCTTCTTCTTCAGACTGGGGTCTTTCTGAGGCTACATCCTTAGCGATTACAGGGAGAAGGGATTTGAGGAACCAATCTAGGAAGATACGGTCGTCAAGTTTGATCTTGCATAAGCTACGACGTCGACGCCACTCATGGATGTGGTCCGTGATATGGGTAGCCGTGTTTTGTCTACAAGATAGAAGGATCTCAACGCCCGCGTCATAGCGGACAGGCAACTGAAAGAACTGCAGGAAGGTCGAGGCCAGGGAAGCAAAGGTGGCATGGGTCCCATGAGGCTGCTCAATATACCACTTGGCTGCAGATCCAGTGAAGGTGCGCTGTAAGAGACGGAGGCGAACAGAGTCATCCATGATGGAGTTAGAGGAACACCATAGGTGGAAAGACATGATATGGTTTTGTGGGTCCTCACCAGCCTTCCCCTCGAACTTAGGGATATCAGAGGGGAGCTTGGTAGGCATATGAGGCCACGTAGGGTCATGTCGAATAGGATCGTTGGTCAATCTGGCCAGGTCAGGTAGGTTGAGGCTAGCCATGAATGGAAAACTGGAAGAAGGGTGTGACACAGTAGTGCTTTGGACCAAGCTGGGGCCAGTGCCCCCAAGTGGAGGGACAAGATGTGAGGTGGTGCCCCCAAGTGGGGGGACTGAGGTAGTGAAGGATGGTCCAGCACCACCATTGGTAGTGTGAGCCACTGATGTAGTGGGGATGGGTATTCCCGCTGTGGGTATAGGTACCGTGAGGGGAACGGTAGATGGTTGCCCCATGGAGGGCATACCAAAAACAGGTGTAGTAACTGGTGTAGTGGTGGATGTGCCACTAATGGTCCCAATGACAAATGGAATGGAAGTCGTACCAGCCATGGGGCTAGTAGGGGCAGTATAAATAGGGTTCTCAGACTCTTCGTCAGAATCAGAGGTAAAGTAAGGAGCGTCACTATCTGGTGACGGAGGCCTACGTCGCTGACGAGTGGAGTCACGTGACAAGGCTCTGGATCTGTGATGAGTGGTATCAACGGACAATGATCGGAATCTATGACGAGTGGTGTCGAGAGAACCGTGCTGTGGGGGCTCGCCCCTGAGGCGCCGAGAATGTCTCGGGGACTCAATGGTGACAGATGGTGTCTAGTCTCTGTGGGTTGAGGTGAGTATAAAAACAGCTCAAAAATCCTAATGCAACCTAGTGTGCAGAAGGAGAGCTAAAAAACAAGGCACTCAGGCCAACAACCAACTCAAAACACCCACTGCAACAGCTGTTCTACAATGGATGGAGTAACAACAAAGATGGTCAGAATACCAACAAGCAGCAGGTTTCCTAAAAAGAAAAAATGGTGGACTCACTAGACCAAAGGGAGGTAAAGGAGCATGCAAACACCTAACTAAAAGTATTCTGACTCAACTAAACATATCCTCTGCAAGGTGATGAAATCCAAGTCAGACAATATGAGTAGAGAAGCCAAGTGGCTATGATGTCCCCCTACCGGGAGGGACACCGGGTAGTCAATCCTAGAAGAATGGCAACTAAGATACCCCGTTCATGACACGTCCAGAAAGGTGAATCTGCCGTTTAGTTCGTTGACCGCAATACCCCTATACAGGGATATCCCGCGAACCGCGAAAGGTAGCCCTTCGGTTACTGAATGGAGTGCGGTATTCCACTCAGGCCTCCGGAACCAGTCTCCCGACTTCAACCCTCCTAAGGGAGAGGCCCTCTGATAAACTGGTCGTGACCGTGCCAAAAAGTACTAGGGGATTTTGGTTCCCTATTTGGACAACAACTATGTCTCAAGTGAAATAACCAAGGGGTGTTATTGGAAGCCTATCCCCCTGATCCTACCTAACTACAATGATTCTTTTGTGTTCCCCAAGTGGGGTTAGAATGTTGGTTTAGTTAGGTACTTTTTAAGGATCACTTGATTTTATGTGACAGAGTGTGTGCTCGTGAGGTAATGATCCCAAAAATAGAAGTGCCACAAGGGGGGGCAACTTCCAATCTATCAACAATACTGAAATTGAAGGTTTAACTTGCAAAATTTTCTGAATTAAAAATACTGAAATTTGGAAAATGAAATCTGTAAAAGGAACAGAAATTATGTTGCAGAAAGGCTGTAAGGTAGTGAGCTGCAGGTAAGACAGGGGGCTGTTCAGATGCAGAAAATATTGCAGCAAAAGGGGCTGGGCTCAAAACAGGAAAAGAGCAGAAATCAGACCGCGGGTCTGTGGCGATTTGGAACAGGCCGACCGCGGGTTTAAGGGAAACAGCGGCGGTCAGGTCGCGGCTATCGGGCAAATAGAGGCATTCGGGACGCAGGAAATAGGGAAAAAGACACAGTCGGGTCGCGGCAAAAAGGATAACAGGCGCAGTCGGGACGCACGAAAGAGGCAGAAAGCCGCAGTCGGGACGCCGGAAAAAGGCCGACAGGCGCAGTCAGATCGCGGCAAACAGGCTGATTAGCCACGGTCGGATTGCAGGTAAAAGACTTGAATCCGTCGGCAGGGCGTCGGAAGCAGTCTGAGAGCCGCGGTCGGATCGTAGGTAAGGGCCTGAAAGGCGCGGTCGGGACGCGACTGCAGAGGGAAAAGACGCGGTATGCGGCGGCCGAAAGGGACAGCCGAAAGTAAAAAATTCAAAACGGAAACCAGAAATTCGAAAACTAGGGGAGTCGCCAAAACTGTAGCTAGGGTTTTACCCCTAGCTTGTGCCAATGAGCACCTACTAAGGAGAATGGACTCCTTAGTAGCAGTTCAGTATATTAAACTAATTAAGCTAAAACAAAAATTAAATTACTTCTAAAGCATGCATGAAACATAAACATGAAATTGAAAGAATGACTTTTTGTATTGATATTACCTTCAACGAGAAGGTTTGATGAAGCCCTTTGCAGTGTCCAAGAGGATGCTCCAAGCTTCAAGATGCTCCTTCTCCTTCTCCAATGATGGGAATGGGCCAAAGGTGGCTCTCAAGGTGAAAATAGTTCAAAGGTGAACTAGGGTTTCGAGAGAGATTTTGGCAGAGTAAGGGTGCTTGTGATTGTGGATATGGAATAAGGGATCTCCATCACCTATTTATAGTTTTTTGGTGGTGGAGTGCTGACCCATGGTTTTAGGGAACACATGGTTTTATGCAGCTGTATAGGGTTTTTTTCTCCTTTTCCTCATTATTTTATATTTTTTATTCCCTTTTTAGGGGATTTTTGCTATTTTTGGAGGAAAAGGGGGTTTTTTAGCCTTTTTTAGGCTATTTTGAGGGTTTTGTGGCCTTTTGGAGGCATTTTAGGCCTTTTGGAGGCTTTTTAATGGGAGTTTTTGGGATTTTAAGGGAAAAATGGTAGGAAAATGGACAAATGAGCCATATAATGTGGTAATGAGGTAGTGAACACTTTTTGGGTGTTAACAATAGTGATATTTGATCTCTATGTGTTTCAACCTGTCATGAAACACTGGGTTCTCGGACAACTTCACACAACTCTAGTTATCACAGAAGATACTAGTAGCCTCCAACGGGAGATCAAATAACTCAGACATTAGCTTCCATAGCCATACTGCCTCACAACTAGCTGAACAGGCTGCAACATACTCTGCCTTAGCTGTACTCAGTGCTATGCAGGACTGCTTCCTGCTAAACCAAGAGATCACACCTGATCCCATACTGAAGCAGCACCCAGATGTGCTCTTCCTATCTGCAGCACTGCCAGCCCAATCTGAATCAACATAACCCTGTAGGTTAAACTTTTGATCCGCCTCATACCTGAGTCCATAATCCACTGTACCCTTCAGGTACCTCAGAACATGCTTTACAGCAACCAGGTGAACACTCCTCGGATCCGTCAGGAACTGGCTCAATGTGTTCACAGCAAAGCAAATGTCTGGTCTCGTGTTCGTCAGGTACATCAAGGATCCAATCATCTGACGATACAAAGAGACATCAACCGGCTCAGATGAGGCATCACATAGAAGCTTCAGATTTGATGCCATAGGTGTGGCCAAGGCCTTGCAATCCATCATTCCGAAACTCTTCAAGATCTCTACTGCATACTTCCCTTGTCCAAGGAAGATTCCATCTACACTCTGCCACACCTCCATGCCAAAAACAAATAGTGCATCATCCCCAAGTTATTCATCTCGAACTTGGTAGTAAGCTTCCGCTGCGTGTCGGCAATCAATCTATTTTCACCTGTAACAAATAGGTTATCAGCATACAAAAGTAGTATCACTGGATTGCCTTCCTCAACCTTGTAGTAAAGGTTGGAATCCGCTTTACTCTTGGTAAAACCCAAACTGGATAGAAAGCTATCTATCCTACCATACCAAGTTCTGCACACATATGATTTCCTGTCATGTGTCTCAGAACCAAGTGGCTACTCCACATCCACTTCTTCTTCAACTCCACCATTCAAGAAAGCTGTCTTGAATCCATCTGGTGTATCTTCTAATTCATCATTTTTATATTTCTCAATGCTGCCATATGCAACATGCTTGATCTGATAGTTCCATTTGGAAGTCATAACAAACTTCCCTTCACGTCTTGGGACTACATCCAAAACATCATTCTTCATGATCGACGGATCATGGCATTCCATTTCTTCATCCCAGATGCTGGGAACTTCAATATCTTCAATAAATATCTTTGTCGCTGGAACAAATGTTGTAGTCCTTTTGTAGGTGAGGATATGTGGTCTTTCCTACAAAACAGGGTAAATTGCATGATTAGAAACATCTCATAGTTTTCAGAACAAATTCTTACACATAAAGAAATATGTCATACAGTCATGCAATTATCTTAGCCAATGCTTCAATACAACATTTATCCATATCCCGTAACTTTCTAGATGCCTTCCAATCTCTACCAGAACATTGTTAAGAGTGTGCACAACTCCCAACATGTCAGCAAAGAGGTTTCATTCTAGATAAGTAGCAATGGAATGTTGTACAGTGCCATAGGCCACTTACCCATGTATATTAGTAGTATACTGTTCATCAATGCAACTATTCTAATATGCACAATACATATCCTAAGTCTAGGAATCATGAGCATATACATCATTCAACAATTTTATTTAAACAAACAAATATGCAAGAAATGATAATTAAAATACTTATCTTTGTTTTTCCATTGGGTGGACTCCCTCTGAGTCTTCGCTTCCTTGCAGGAGCTGCTGGAGTTCTAATCTGAAGTAGCTTCTTCTACACCTTTCTGTTGTGGAATGTAGAGAGACGGTCAACTCCCTCTGAATATTTGTATCCTTGCATAAACAACTGGAGTGTACTCCCTCTTGATCTTTGCTTCCTGGATTACTTGTTCTTGAACTCATATTTATCCTTGGTCCCTATGCATGCTTATTAGTATCATGATTGTGTTATCCTTGTGATCTCATATAAAATCATACATTCATTAGTATACTATTAAAACACAATAATCTCAAGCATGTATAGTCATGATCATTTCAAATAGAAATAATAAGCATTATCATTCAAGGTTTATGTAGGATTCTTATGGTTAGTCAAATCATAAGAAACATAACATGCCTAAACCTATAATTACTCAAACCTATGACTCTTCGGGTTAGTCATATCATTAATTAAGGTAAGACACATAATATGCATATACCCATGATTATTCAAACTTATGACTTCATGAATAATCATTATCAACAACACAACAGTATAAGATCCTAACCCAAGGTAGGATTCTAGCTTGATATAGGAAAAACATACCTGGATTAGCATGCTAGCTAGTTATGTCTAACATACCCGTATAATATCTTTTGGTTCTCTTCAGTGACTTGTGATAGTAACCTGCATGTCTCATAAGTTAACAATTGTAGAAACAAGTTATACATACCTCGAAAGTAGATCTTCTATGTGATCCATGACAATGGATGAATCCTTGTCTTCATGTCACCATGATCATATGTTCTTGAAGTAGAACATGATTTGTCTTTCTTGGTGTACCTTTTATGTTAGCAGACAACATAAACCTCATACAACACCATAATGCATTAGTACAATCATAAGTGTCAACACCCTAATCAATGAATATTTTCTATCGTGCATTCATAATTTTATTAAGGTGATATGACAAGTCTAAAATCAAGATTGTACTAACCGTAATAACATGAAGACAAACATACCATAAACTTAATCATGAACAAATATCGAAACATACCTTGATGAGTCATACCTGTTGAGATCGCTTGTAATCTTCTTATGTAAGGCCTTAGCCTCATCTCCCTCTGAAACAAGAACTTCTTCACTTATGCAGGTGACCAATCCATCTTCTTCTAGGATTAACCCAATCCACTTGATTTGCAAGAACTAGATCTGGATTTGGATTAGGGCTTGTCAGAGAAACCCCAAAAATTCAAACTTTGAATTTCAAACTTCTGAAAGGATAGAAATATGCGCCTTGATGAGCTGATCAAGCTGGTATATTCAGAATTTGAAAACTGAAAAGTTTCACTCCTCAATTTTGCCTTTGAAACTTCCGGATTCACTAGAAGTGACCCTAAAATGGGGTTTGATGAAGCCCACTCTTCTGCCCAATCAAAAGGTTTGATCCAAAGCTCTAAGCTTCTATTTTTCTGAGGAGCTTCCAGCCATGGTCACAGATTTCAAAAATTCCCATTTTTACAGAAGCCCTAATTTTCCACTTTTCTGATCAAAGTCCCAAACTAGGGTTTTATCAAACCTGGCCTTCTTCCCAACCAAAAATTCTGATCTTGGTATCTAAATTTCTATTTTGATGAGTAGCATCTAGCCGTGGTCTCTGATTACAAAAATTCCAACTTTCTCCAAAGCCCTAAATTTCGGAAGCCATGAATGAAGGTACTCAAAAATAATTCTGTTTTGACAGAAATATGTACCTGATTGTTTCTGGTGTAACTCCAAACTTTTTGATCCACAGGGTCTAAAAAAGTTTCTTGAGATAGCTTGACCTGTTATCTTTCCATCCTAACTGGTCTGACCTCAATTGTATTCTCTGAGAGAGAGTTATGCCAAGTGTCGCAATGTGACTTGTTTATGGGATAATACAGGAGAGAGAACTTGTACAGAGTGCCACGTGTCACTGGTTCCTCTTCGGCCTCTGAAAAAGTTTCCTAAGATAGAAAAGTCTGTGTACTACCCGTCACTTTTTACAAAATTTGATTTGGAGCTTCCTAGCCTAGGTTATGACCTTTTTCCCAAGGTCACCTGATTTTGACTCAGATCGGGAAGAGGCAGAAACCCAATATTGTACAGATCATAAATCACAAAGTAAAATGAATTAGAGGTTTTCCTTTGGAAACAAGGTATCTGGAGATTTAATATTCATCCTGTAACAATTTCAGATCCGAAAACTTCGCCAAAACGGATTTATAGCGAAAATGCTACGGCGACTGGTTTTTTCTATATCAAGCCCTAGCATCGTAATTGCAACAAGTGTCATACATGCCATATCATGCCTTCTTTCAGGCTAGCTCTGATACCATGTTAAATTTTCAGAATTTACTTTAATCTGATCTAGGATCTTAACTGAGAGAAAAACATGTACATCATATCTACAGCATATCAATCATGGAGACAATAATGCAAGCACACAAGAGACACAAAGATTTACTTGGGGAAAACCATAAAGGTGAAAAATCCCAATAACTTCCTCAGAGATAGATAGAGAAATGATACAACCAACCATGAGAGATAGACATAACCTAGCAGCATATCCTCCTCCTCCATAAGTGTGCCACTCCTCCTTGAGTGCATGAGTGAGAAGTGAGTGAGTAAATAGAGTGCCTCCCGCACTCTATTTATACTTGACTTGACTTGCCTTTTTACCTAACTCATGTAGGCTCGAAATTAACCACATAACATAATGCTGAGTGGGCCGAACCCCAATAGGGTGGTCTAATAACCCTTTGACCCACATGACTTATACAGGGCCGACCCCAAACAAGGTGGTCTAATAACCCATCAAGTATAAGTTACGACACTTACAATATAAATGACGACACTTCCTTATAGAGGAATAATACCATCTCTATAGGAATACAATATACATATATGTGAAATACATTCCGAAGTTACATATACATCAACATCAATTTGAGTCTAACTGAGTGTAACATGTGTAACTGAAGTGTGTAGCACTAATATAGGGAAGTGGGCTCAATGGAGGGTGCATGGGAGGCTAACTGAAGTCAGAACAAGTCATCTAGTCAATCTGGAGGTCCAACAGAGTGAAACAGTCAGTCGGGAGTGAAACTAGCCTCAAATCAGGGAGAATCGGAGCTAACTGAGTGTAACTGAAGTGGAACTGCAGTGGTAGGTGAAGAAGTGCGCCCTTCTCTGGAAGTAGGTGAGAAGTGGGTGCCTTCTTGACTAGGAGGGATAAAAATATGAAGTAAGTGGCTCCCGGGTGCTAGAATAAGGTGGGTAAGGTGCTGGAGGCATCACATGGTTACTGGGCTGCATGCAAAATGCATGCAAACCCTAGAATTTGCATGCAAACCCTAATTGCATGCAAGGTCCTGAAAAAGATGATGTGGATATCCGAACAAAGGGATGTGATTAATTTTTTGATTTAGACAGGGCCCAATTTTAACACTATAAATATTTCCCCCGGGAAAATGTTATATTTTCTAAGGAAAGAGGCTACATAATATCTAATAGGATAAGTTGTTGAGGAAATTATTTAATATGGGTTGGAACTTAAATTAGGAAGAAATGGCACTACCTATAAGACATGTATATGGGAAATGTCTAGATAAATTTGATAATGGTTACCTACATGTGATTCCTTATGATGCATGGAAATTGAAAAGTGGAATACATAAGGTTTGGTTCCATATTAGAATCTAAACCGAAATTATTAACTAAGACTTTATGCATAGTTGCAAAACAAGGAAGTTAGTCAAGGCTATTAATACTCCAAATTTTGGTCATTATAGTCTTTAAATACACTACCTTTGAGAGAAAAAAAATCGCCAATCAAACTAATGAGTATATCTTAGGTAGAGAAGGACATGAAATAAAGAGAGTAAGAAATATTTGGAAGAAAAATTAAAAAGTATATCTAGAATAAACAATCGAAATGATTATACCTTAGTCTTAGACACGATACTTTAAGTACGACCAAAATGTGGAGAATTGTTTCATGCTTGATATGCTTAATACACAATGTTATCCAACCATGTATGAAGCATACCATTGGAGGGAGTGTGTTTAAATTTCGCCAACACTAAATCAATGGATCAAGTGTACTACATTATTGTGTTCCAATAATATCCATAATGGGGTTGTCCTGGTGAACAAAGCCTGTCTGTCCTCCTTGTTATTGGCTTCAAGTTGGTCATCGTGAAATGGAGGAAGTAGATTCAAAAGTAATTTCTGCATCTCGCCAAATCTATACCACTTTTTTCCTCTCTCCAAGTCATTCCCACTCGAAACTTGCACACAAGTAATCAAGAAACACCTTTCTCAAACCATTTCTACTAATAATTGTAATAATTAAAATGGATTCCAAATTCGTTTTACCTAAATAACTACAGTCCAGGATAAGATTAGTCCTCCACCATATACACTACTGAATGCACACAATGTCCAATACAAATGTTTTTTTTCTTGGGGGGTGGTTGGGAAGAAGAGGGATACTCTATGTATTAAAAGGGATGACAACAAATGCAGAGTCTTTGTTGCAGTACCACCTTCGCCAAGTCTTCTGTTACTCCAATATAGGACATTGAAAAGCAATCAATATTTCGTTGCTTCTCCAACTTGAAGGGAAAGGATAATTCATTGAATTAAGGTCTTGAATCAATATTGGAAAGAAAATAAATAACAAATAGGAGGTTCCTAATAAAAAATGGGATGTAATAACCCTAGTCAATTGGTTCACAATTCCTCCAGCATAAGGGTACGATACTATTGTGGTGCCCCTTCCCAACCTTAATTCCCAAACTAATACTTGCATAATATGGACAAGGTGGATGGTATGGGTCTTAATTGTGTCCATGCATACATTCTATATCAAAAACCTATTAATATTGAATGCAGAATTAATAAAACCCTTTATATTTTTTTGCAAATTTTCCAATGTCCTCATGTGTTGCTTTAAGGAAACATGCGGTGCCTGGCCAATTGCTAGAGGTAAAATCATGGGGCATAAGCAATATTGAGTTTTTTAGAAGGAATCTAGTTCCTTCAATGGATTAGAGGGACAAAGTCATATCTTGAGAAGTGGTCAACCTAATTCCCCCCGAGGTCAAAAGAATAACCAAGGGCTAACCTACATTTAAAGGAACAAAATTTTGGTGAATGGACCAAGGTGAATAATACTATAACTGGATCGATAAAGGTACTCCTGGTGGTTGTCCTTATGGTGTCAATTTCCTCTTTAAACATGGACCTACAATAAAATAGTTGAGCTTATCATTGTTTAGCATTAACAATGGCCTCAACAAGCTGAAGCAATATTCCTTTACTTTCCAAACCACTTGCTTTGTCATCTAAGCATTGAATCTACGATATGTGTATTCTATTGCATGTTTAGGTTTTGTATTCTTTTTTAAATTTCCTAAACATGGAATTTGTGGTTTTACGAAAACAAATTGTATAATTTTGAATTGCACCAACGTCCTATATATATTGAGGGTACCATGATTTGTGGCCCATGTTCCAATTTAAAGAATCCATTTTGATTTTTAATTAAGTGGTAAAATGCCTTGCAAGGAAACATGCACTAAATCTTCATCTAGTCACTATAAATATTTTGCAATAGTTTCTATATCCACAAATTTAATGTTTCATGTGCAAGTTTATGTTTGTCATGGGAAATAAATATGGATGAACTCCATTCACAAGTATCAAAGAGTTAGGATAAAAAAATATGGATGTACTCCATTCACAAGTATCAAAGAGTAATAAATAAATATGGATGGGCCTAACCACAAGTATCAAAATTTCAAGTGTTTATATGGCAGGATTTCTAAGGTATTGGATGGAATTCTTAGCAATCAAAGACCAATTTCAGACAAGTCTGGGTTAGGATATGAACAAGAAGATTCAAGTTCAATCATATCTAACTGTTTCACCCCCCTTCTCAGTATCATCAAGAATTCCAACAATTGGTATTAGAGCCTGGTCCTTCAAGAACAACCTAACAACAAGAAGGTAGATTACTATGCAGATATGGAGAGACAGGAATTAATCAATACAAATAGAGCACCAAAGTTTGATGGATCAAATTACACCTTCTGGAGCATAAGAATGGAAGTGTATGTGTAGTATCTTAGAGTTGATGTTTGGAAATCTGTTGAGAATGGCTATAAAGTTCCCAAGACCCTACCGGTCGAGGTAGATGACAAAAGACTGTATGAATTCAATGCAAGGGATAGGAATGCAATACTACGTGGTTTGGCAGACTCATAGTTCACCAAGGTTATATTGCAATGTACATCAGCTAAAGAAATGTGGGATAAGCTTAAAAACATATATTAAGGAGATGAGAAGGTTAAGAAGGAAAAGCTACAAACCTATTTAGGATAGTTTGAAACTCTAAATATGAGGGAAGAAGAAAACATTGCATCCTATTTCCTTTGTGTGGATGAGATTGTCTATGCTATCAAAGGTCTTGGAGCATAAATTTATGAAGAAGTAGTCATACAAAAGGTATTGAGATCCTTTCCAACAAAGTTTGACTCCAAGGTATTAGTTATAGAAGACATCAAAGATCACTTGGATAAATTAACAATGGATGAACTTCATGGGATTTTTACTGCATATGAAATGAGAATTGAAAAGGAGAATCCTTCTAGAAAGGAAGTAGTCTTTAAAGCCTCTAAAACAAAAAAGAGCAGCAAGCATGAACAAATTAAGACTTCCTATAATGAATCAGATGATGAAGAAGCAAACTTTGTGAAGAAATTCAAGAAGGGTCATGGAAAATACAAGGTAAGTTACCTTTCAAGTGTTTTGGATGTGGTAAAACATGTCAATTTGCCTCTAAATGTCCTTACAAGGAAAGTGTAGATAGTGATTAAGAGGAATATTCTGAACATAATTAGGAAAGAAGGAGAATGCACAAAGGAAGCAAGTCTTAAAATAAGAAGAAGTTTTTTAAACATAAAAGGAGTCTGTACTCCAAGGAGTAAAGTAGTTCATCCGATGAAGATGACAGTGAGGATGATCCAAAAGAAATGTTGTTCATGTAAATTGAAGAAGATATGGAGAATGAACATTCAGAAGAAGAATAATTAGTTAATATAAACTTTGAGGGAGAGCTTATAAGTGCCCTGGAAGAACTAAAGAAATCGAGAAAGAAGAATAAGCAATTAAAGGAGCAACTACTGAAGTATGAAGAAAAAGTAGAAGAAGTCAATATAGTAGAAGGAAATATGGCAGGGAAGATAAAAGAGAAAGAAGAAACGTGTAAGAAGTTGGAGACTGAAAGTATCTCTCTAATAAACGTTAGTTTTCATCATTTAATTCAATAGGATCTTAACTGAGAGAACAACATGTACAACATATCAAACATAGAAGACAAGAGACACAAAGCATTTCACCGAGGAAAACCAAGAAGGTGAAAAACCCCGCAACTTCCTAAGAGATAGAATGAGCACCAATACAAAGATCACAAAGATCAAACTCCAGAACAAGAGATAGTCTCCTAGCAATTTCTCCTCCTCCACTTGTGTGCACTCCTCTCTCTCACTAATGTGAAGTGAGTGAGTGAGTGAATGAATAGAATGAGAGAGACACACTCTCTATTTATAAAATGACTTGACTTGCATTTTACTCTAACTGGGCCAACTTCCTAAGGAAGCCTAATAACCCATCCACATGTCATTGGGCCGACCCCACTAGGGTGGTCTAATAACCCTTTGAACCACACTGGGCTGACCCCTCTAAGGTGGTCTAATAATCCATCAAATATAAGTTAGGACACTTACAATATAACTTGCGACACTTACAAATACAAATGACGACACTTCCAATCGGAGGAATAATACATATCCATTATGGATACAATAAAGTACAAATGTAATACATACAATATACAAGTGAATATCTTCCTAAGTTACAAATACATCAACCCTCCCTCTTAACTAGGAAGGTATTCTCTTGACACAAGTCATGTTGGCTTATATACTGTTCTAGAGGTTTCCAATGTAGACCCAAGTTCTTTGCAGTTTCAAGGAACCAACAAAACCCCTTCTCACCGGCCCTTTCGGAAAAAGCCTACGAACAGATTGAGGTCTCACCCGAGGTGTAGCTATGGGGGCATTGCGGAATTAGGTTTCCACAACGATGTGATGAGTTTTTCGGATGGATTACAACGCAGCGCACTGCGGGGCTCACACTGTGGATTGAAGACTGCGCGATGATAGCCTACGTTGCGGCCAACACTCCTACAAGTTAAGATGCTTGCACAACCAACGCATCTACAGACTACACGGTTCGGACAAGATGCAAATATTAGGACAACGCAACTGACTTATATGCTTACTCTTCCGACTTAACCACTATGAAGACTTTACTTATTACTTTATTCACCCATCTACTGCCTTAGATTAGTTATCCTTATAACTGATGTAAATAGACGAGACACACAATACTTCATGCTTCCGGTGCTACGTGTCAAAAGAGTTACACAACCCGAACTCTACATACGCATGTGATTATTCAACGAACTGATACTTTCACAGACTTAGAATAATGCGCATTCATCATTCATCCATACATGTGATACTTAGCATATTATTCCCATCTCTCTCCTATGGCGAATACATATAAAAGCATTAACATAACAACTGATAAATGAGAATTCAAGCATCCATTTTAAGCAATCAGACAAGTGTAAAACATAAACAATCACACTACACAGGATTTAACGTGGTTCACCTCCAGGATGGGAGCTACGTCCACAAGAACTGTTGTTGCATTAGTCTTTGGGAAGGGTACTGTTATCACACCATAGTAGCAGGGATACTATTCTTGTTTAGCAGATATCTGCACATTCTAGAGCTTCCATTATTCAGAGCATGGCTATGATGATTGTATACTTTGTGATCACTCATGATCAGAGCAGTGTATTATTCAGACTTATGTTGGACCTTGTGTCAAGGCTGAGCCTTGAGAGTTCAGATTTGATGACCGATGTGACCCTTTATCCCATACAGTTTTAGTTCAGTGCTTAGAGATGTATTGCAACAGTGTTTCAGATGGTATATGATGTTTATTACTATGATGATGTTGTATGGATATTTTATCACTGACCGTGGATTATTATCTTGTTGATTTAGTCATGATCACAGCATCTGCTTGGTATATTATTCTTGATGTGGCAAACTATTTAAAATGAACTATAAATCATAAAATGGACAATTGCTTGCACATTTAGGTTGTTTGACAAAACCCACTGGTTTTCCACCTTACATAGATATGGTCTTTCCTGACACCAGTTGTCTGCTAGTGTAGGCTCCATATTCACTTGACTCCATCCATACATGACTTTCCTATTTGACTTTAAACCTTGACCTGTCTTATTTGACTTTCTGATACTGAGAACTTCCCCATTTTTCTACCTCTATGTTTGGACCGCATCCCTGTATGTTCAGTGTCTTGGCTCTAAGTTGGTGACAAAACTTGCCTTTGGTGAGTTGGATTGTAGGCCTAAATCATTCTGGTCGGTTGTCCCAATGTTTGGCATTGGTTCGAACTCCCCCCTAGTCACTTGAGATGTTGTTGGCTAAAACTGAAAGCTCATGTTCTACTTAAGGAAACTTATAAATTCGCCCATGGAAACTAAAAAGGGCAAGAGCGATGAACAGCTAAAAAATACTCCTCGAAGAGTATAAGAAAGGTCCAAAAAAGCAATGGTTCTTAAAAGCTATATCTAAACAATTGCTGACCTTATATGTATATGAAAACATGCCCTGGATGCAAGCTACAACTAGTTGTGCTTATCAGCACACCTGAAATTCGAAGGGTTATGTAGGCCAAAAAGGCCATGAAATGAAATTGAATGATCCTAATGAACCTGGATCAACTTGATGTAGACATGATGCCTAAGTTGAATAAGCACTCTCTGAACAACTTATCCATTTGTGAGGCACAACCATCCCCCGTGTTAATTTTTCCAGCACAGAGTTTGTAGCTTTTCCCCTTCTCCCGGTCCAAAGTATTTTTGAGTTAAGTTAGACAAGTCAACCCCTTGGCCCAACCTTGTTCCTAGCCTTCATCCTTCACTAGCAGTTTGACCATGTCCAATGGGTGAGTTTGTCATTTGAACTATTGTGCAAGTAATTTTATATAACAAAGGAATATGCTAACTTGATTAATGCCATTGAATGGATGTTATACTTTGAGCTTGGCTGTGAGAATGATTAGAGAAGCATGTCTTAGTCTACTGATGTGATTTATCCTTGGTTGTATATTATTGGGATCTGTGATAATGTGGGCCATGTATATATACCTATTGATGATGATTGATGGTCCCACATACTTGATGATGATATCATATGATGGACATATGATGCAGATGATGATTGATGCAGTTCAGCAGATTTATTTATTACTTCAGATCAGCAGATTATGCATTGTCCATATATGGTGGACCCTATAGCTGGCCCAATAGGGAAACCCATGGTGTATGAGTACACATTTATAGTGGATTTGGGTCTTATAGATCCAATGAGACACTTATCTTTCAGTTTCGGGCACTTCTGATAGTGATTGATGTAGTTTTACACTTATTGACCAGATTTGGGGCTGATTTCCCAGCCTGAGCAGTAAGGGCCAGGAGAGGCCAGTTCACCTAGGGCACTGTATGAGGAGGGCGTGGTCCAGCTACTCGATTTTACCATTTAACCCCCCTTCTGGAGAGCCTGGTGGGATCAATTGGACAGCGCGGATGCCCTGGGAGGCAGTTTTGGCACTTTCACAGTTACCAAGGCAGTTAAAAAATGGGATAAAGTGGTCATTGAGGAATTTGATTTGGGAAATTGAGGCAAGGTTTTGGCATTTGGTTTTCATAGAGGTCTTCCAGGGTGATCCCACTATCTTCCAGCCAGTTTTCACCATGTGGGTAGGCCCACAACGATCACAGGAGGTGTTTTACTGCTTGTCTGTCACAGATTTTGAGGACAAATTTGATCATTTATATTATCTTGGACATATTTTATTATTTTATTGTGCCTTGGGGATGAGCTAGTAAGGATTGATGCCTCCTAGCCCCACAATGTGCTTATTATGTCATGTCCTAGTCATCATGAGGTGGATTTTTGGTACTTTTACCCCCTCTAGTGGATGACATCACCCTCCATGATTATTTTATACTATGACATCATCATTGTATTGGGTGATCCATGTGTTATGTTATTATGGTTCATCTTAGCCATTGATTGCATATTGATATCTTTTAATCTCAACCACTCATTTGATGTAGTATTGTAGAGTGGTATAGGGTTTTGGTCTTTATTATCCTATATAAGGAGGAGACCCCCTATTGTATAGCTCACCTTTGGAGCTCTGGAATATTGGAATAGAACACTTCTTCGTGGAGCATATCTCTCTTGTCTTGTGGATTCTCTTGCCTATTGAGTATACAGTATCTCTTCTATGTATCATTGTGGATTTTGGTGCTTCTACTAGTTTTCTTGCAGGAAAGTCGAATTGGTGGAGAGGAGGGCGATTTCTTGAGGGTTATTGTTGGAGGGATCCACATATTCTCTCTTGGGTTGATCTTGTGACAAGGAGTATCATTATTGTATCTTTGTGACATAGTTTATGCTTTCTATTACATCTTTCTATCATTTTCATAATCATCTTACTTGACTTGTTTCTTTGATCTTGTCTTGTAGGAGGAGGACGATTTGGCTATCTTGTTTCTTTGATCTTGTCTTGTAGGAGGAGGATGATTTGGATATCTTGGATCTCACTCTTGAATATACACATAGGAGAATGCTATCAATTTGCAAGGTGGCCACAAGCAATTGAGGTAAGATCTACAAGGTATGTGCCTCTTTCATCCATTCTATCTTCATTGGTCACAAACCCTAATTAATTAAAACCCCAATTTTGGTTTTTCTTAGATCTACTTAGATCTAGCCTTGCTTTTGAAAAGATCTTAAGAACTCACCTCTATAGCATCCACCCCTAGTTGGATGTATAGTTTGGTGGTGATTGGGTTAAAATTGACACACTTTTCAAGGCAATATAGCCCTCTTGAACCAAATCGCACTTCCTTGGAGAGGCTTGTTGGGTTAGATCTAGCATATGGGTAGGTGAGATCCCGCTTGATTTGTAATCTACACACTTGATAACCTACCCCCAGACTTTTACTTTGGTGATTTCTACCTTGTGGGCATCATTCCACATTTTAAGGGATTAAAACCCCCTTTTGAACTACTTGGCATCTTAAAACTCAGATCTAGTAAGATCTAACCCTTGGATTGACTTGATTTTCTAGATCCACATAGATCGGTGCATAAGCTACTTGGATCTATAGTTTGGTGGCCATTGGGATTGATTTGGCCCACCTAATCCACCTTTTAGCCCTCCTTGAGCAAGTTCGCACTCCCTTGGGTGAGTGAGTTTGCCCACTTTGAGGAAGTGGGTGGTTGAGATTTTTATGGATTTGGAACGGCCATACCTTGAAACCTAGGTCTAGAATATCATTTTGTGACGATCTGCCTTGGGGGTAGCATTCCTTGTTTTAAGGGATTGTGGTCCACTTAGGGTCATATCATGAAATCCTAGATCTAGTAAGATACAACTACTTGATCTCAATTAGCCCACTTGACTTGAAATCTAGGTGTCTCGATCTACACTTTGACATATCTTTTGACTCCATTAACCCATCCAACAAGGCACTAGTCCTCCTCAAGCAAGTCACACTCCTTGGGAATTGTGTCAAACCTTAGATCTGGTGCATGGGTACTCCTAATTTCAACTTAGATCCATAGATCTACTTATCATATATCCTCTAGTGTCAATTGCATCCCTTAATTTCACCTTGCGGGTCCACTTTAAGCCATTTCACATATCCCAAGAAAGTAGGACCCACTTGTGTAGTACATGGTACTATATCTTGCCATCATAACTAATCATGTGGCCTAAATCATACATTGGTTGAAACACTAATCATTCCTCAAACCACCTTCAACCATACTTCAATTTCTAGGTCCACTTTACCTTACATTGGTTTCCGTAACTTACCATTTACTCATCCCTAGGAACCTTTGTTTGGATCCAATCATATTTGATTGGTTATAGGGTCTCCCCCTAGGTATTGATTTATCTAGATCTAAAGTGAAGAGTGCCTCGGTTGACGTGACTCCCACCTTGCATTGGGAACCATGGCATCTCTTGGGTCACCTCTTTAGTTTCCCCTCTCCTCTACCATCCCAGATGGGATACCACTAAGGGGAAACTACAAGTTGTGTGATAACAGGTACCACAGTCCTTGTCTGCACACTCAGCTGCAGACTCTCTTTTCTCTCAACAGGCCTTTAAGCACTCAGCTTGCAGAGCCTTTACAATATTGTCTCTCACAGAAGATTTCTCTGTATTAATTAACAACACAACAATACAAAATGAGAGATTCAACAACCCAACTACATACAAAATATGCCTTATTTATAGATCATGCCCATAGGTCATGTCTTTACAATCTACAGGCAAAAACCCTAAGGTTTACAAAACTGTCATGGTTTTCAGGTAACTGGACTTGCTAGTTTCTGGTAGTGAATATTCCATCATGGCCGCCTTCAGCGCATGCCCACATCGCTATCAGCCTCCCTGTCGCACGCACTCCAATAGGCCGCTTTCACCGACCCGAGCCGTTCTTCCTCTAACGGCCTTATGCGACTGGTTTGTGTAGTGGTTCTTTCACATGTGCGACCAATCGCTTTCCTTCCTCATTGCTCCTTACCCATCGCCTGGCAATCATGGAGCATATTTACCAAACATAGACCACCGATGGTGTAACCGAAATCTGTGTCGTCTTTCGTCCAACCTTCTACCTTTCCAGATCTCCGTAGATCGGGCTCTTCACAACATTGTACTTCGCAGCTCTTTCGACGCTGCACTGCGCTCCACTTCGTAGCATCCCAAAACTGACAGGTCCAAAAAGACTTCAACTGAACTGCGCTTAGCTCCGCAGTTCCAAAATATGACTTGATAAAAAATGCCCCACTTGGGCCAGGCCTAACAAGACCCTAACACTTACATGTGGCTCGTCCCCGAGCCACCTTCAATTTCTACTTCTCCTAACTGTTCCTCCTCCTGCGGAGCTAGCTTCGCAACAAACTTTTTGTATGTGAAAATCAACTTTTCAACTGCTTCCTCAGTGTCTTGCTCAACCTATTTGATGGTCTCCAACATCTCAGGTGTTATATCATCCTTGGCTTACTATTCCACCTATTCTTGAATTTCATGCAGCTCCTTTATCTTTTCTTTGATTTGCTGTGTGAGTTTGTGGGATTCCTCTTGTAGGGGATGTGATCTATTTTCAACTTCGGTCTCCCTTTCTCTTAACACTTGAACTTCCTTTTTCAGCACGCTAACTTCCAGGTACCTCTGGAGTCTTTCTCTTAGAAGCAGTGCTTTAACCTCTGCGTCTAGCAGTTCGAATGCTGCCTGCTTATCCTTCATAGCATTCTTGATTTCCAGCTACTCCTGATCCTCTTCGAGGGTAGTGAATGCCTTCGATGCCTCATCTAACATACTTTGGCACTTAGCCACCTCGACGGATATACTTTCTGCTGCGGCCTTTAGTTCCTTTGCTCTTAACTGTTGCTAATCAAGCGGAGTCTGTGCTTCTAACACAACAATCTTTACTGCATAGCTGATTTCCATATCTTTCATCTCTGCCTTAAGCTCATTAACTACTTCGCCGATCTTAACGACAGTGACCACAGGGTCTGGTTGCACATCGCACTCCGATATGTCCTCGACGACTGCAGTGATTGTAGACTCTAGTCTCTTCCATTGATCATGCTCATCTTGCAGTTCCATGGCCCTCCACGAGCTAGCTTCTTCCAACTTCTTATTAGTTGCTTGCTGGTTCAGAGCATCCATACTTTGCTCATGAATCTCCTCAACAACCTGCAGATGCAGATTGTGTAGACCAGGTAGTGGTATCTTTGCAATATCAAGCTCCACACACTCTACGTCCTTTGTGTCCAACATTATTTGTTATGGCAGTGGCAGCCTTACACTTAATGGATCAATATGGACAATGCGGGACTTCGCAGGCACGATCATGGCTAGATGCGGCATCTTCTGATGTGAAGTACCTCTTGACTTTCCTTCAGACTCAGAGTCTCGCATCCAGGGTAATTTTTTGTGTACTTCTTCAATTTTTTCTGTAATTCCTTGCAGCGTGGTCAGATTCTTCTGCAGACTTTGTTGAATTTCCTCATTCTTTTTGTCTTTTTCAGTCATCAGGTCTTCCATCTATTCCATGACCTTTACCGCGATCATTTCATAATCATCATCATGGAGTATTGCTTTTGATTGGCCTTTAGTAGCTTTCTTCTTCTTCCTCTGCACCTTCGACTGTACAGGGATTTCAGCTTCATTTCTTTTTCCCGTCTCTTCTTCTTCAATAATGGGACATGGAATGGGATTGTCCTCGCCGAAGTCACTTTCGATATCCACAATTTCAACTCGAAACTCTACAGGCCACTCCATCATAATGGTATCAATGTCTTCTTCAGTCATGTGGTACCTTCCTGCGAACCATTCAGGCTTCTTCGGCTGTGCCTTGGATGAAATGTGAATAGACCGCATGTCAGTATAAAAATTTATAGTACGAATATACTTGGCAGTTACCTCTTTTGTTATCCAAGGTGTGACATTGATGGCCTCACGCAGCTGCTGATAATACGTGCAGAACACCTCCGTTGTTGCGTGCTATCTTTGCGAATTCAAGATTTCCCAGAGATTCGCTTAGCGGGCTCCTCTGCAATCACCACTGTCGATTATTATGCCGACGTAATGCTTCGGGTCCTTCCATCCTAAGAGCACGATCAACACTATTAACCATGTAAAGTGGAAATTTCCACCATTCATCTGTGTTTCATTTAGTTCCTCCAGGAACTCATTCAACAAGTATTGACACCAGTTGAATTTTCCTCCCTCTGTGACTGCGGCACCAAGTAGTACTGCGCCTATAGGTACTTCCAATGGTCTTTCCTTTTTGAGAATCTTGCCGGCTAACAGTTGCGTGACAAACTGCGTTGCCTTATCATCTATGTCCTCCGTCTGAATGCCTCTCTTTCCTTTGATGACGGTTTGAGTTTTCTTCATCTTCACGACCACTTCTTTGTCTTTGCTTTTCCCTTGGAAAAAATGCTTCGGATCTTCACCTCTTTTGCTCAATCTAGTGATCCGGTGGATTAAGTCAATGTTTAGGTCGATATTGCGGTCAAGCCATAAATATCCCTGGTGGATGCGTGACATCAGAGTGCGCACCACCACATTTAGTTCTGGCGTTTTGTCGAAGTGTGGGAGTCTCAACAGATTGAGTAATCTCGACTGGACTATTCCAAACAACCAACTTTCCATGACCAAAGTGAGGTTCCCTTTCACGTCTTTCTTACAGTAGATGTATTGGTTCAACTGAAATTGTGGAAACTTAGGTTCACTCGGATCTTTCTGCATCTGCAGCAAATCATAATCTTCCCACTTACATTCTTGGATCTTACCAAATAGGTTTGCGTCCACCTCGACATGTTTCGATATAGGTCAGAGCGAAATGTCGTACTTGGCATTCTTCACTAGCTTGATGACCGGTGCATCCAGTGCACATGGCGAGATATAGTTAGGGGTGAGTTTCAATGGTATTTCCTTATCGGCCAGCGGAGCCTGCGGAACTCATCTTTGGTTGCTTCACTTTCGGCTCGACTGGTCCTTTGCCTTTGTCTTCCATTATTGGAGCGTGTCTTGGTGATCTTCTGGAAGCCTGACCTTGATCTATTACGACTTTCTTGATAGGGGTTCTCATCAACCCTTCGATTCCACCGTATTTGAATACCTTCATAGTCTCCTGGATCATGAACACTTCCTCAATGGAGGACCTCTCAGACATTCACTGGACGGATCTGGGAAAAGAAACGAAATCGATGATAACTTGCTTTAAACAATCACACAGTATCGCTCGCAAGAAAATTCAAGGGCTTCGGTAACGCCCGCAAGTCCAAATACAACAATCTTTATAGGCACAGCTAGCCTCCTCCACGCCCCTTAACGGATAGATAAGCATTAAATGTGGTATCCGTTGGCCAAATCCGGTGATAATTTGGGTCCTTTCGCTCATTAACTCGTTCATAACGGCTAATTCCACGTTACATGCGTGAGCGGTTGTTGGCAAAGTACTGTATAACGGCTATTTTTGTGACCGACAGCATAACAACTACTTTTATGGAATGTTGTGTCGAACTGTGCGGCGGTCATCACTACTCCTGTGCAGTGACTTTGCGGTGCCTAATTTCTTGCTCCTGAAATTTAGCCTCTTTTCGCATTCAACTTGATCTTCGTAGTTGCATTCTGGTCTTCGCAACTGCTCGGTTCCTTTTTTCTTTTTCTCTTTTCATTTTCATCATTATATATATATATATATTGTTTTTTGGCGTAGCTTCACTGCTTTACAAGTACTGCGCGGTATATACACTTTCTTCATCAGACTTCGCATACAGACTCTTTCCCTTTTCTAGTGCCCAATTTCAACTGTACTTGGCACTTCGAAATTTCCTCATTTCCTGATCATCAAGGGTTATGCGAAGCAGGACTATCCCGATAGGGTTTTAGTCTGCATTGACTAAGCCGACCAAGCTATCTCTTGCTAATGTGGCCAACTGGACTGCGCCACCATTAGTTACGTGTAAAATAGTATATGGTCCAAGCCAATGCATTTTAAACTTTCCAGGAAATTTCATAAACTTGCTATCATATAGGAGGACTAGATCACCTACCTGAAATCTCTTGTTTTTGATATGGTGATCATGCCATGCTTTTTCTCTTTCTCTCTGCACTTGTTGGTGAAAGCCTACGATGAAGTGATCTTCCTCCAACCCAACCAAGTGTAGAAGTCTTTCTTCTAGTGCCTCTTGATCTTCCATTCCTGTAAACGCAGCTATCCTCAAGCTAGGAACAATGGACTCCATCAGCATTATTGCTTCCTATCCATAGGCCAGCCTAAAAGGTGTGTGGCCCGTCAACTTTTTGCAAGTAGTTCTATATGTCCATAAAACGACTAGAATGCGTAGGTACCAGTCATCCCTATTGACATTGCATACCTTAGTGAGCGCATTCTCTAGTAATTTATTGAACGCTTCAACAGTTCCATTTGCTTGCGGATGATATGGTGTACTGCGCTGATGATGAATGTGGAATTCTTCTGTCAATGCCTCAATAGTTCTGTTCAGAAAGTGAGTGCCTTGATCACTCATCAAAATCTTCGGGAATCCAAACCTTGTAAGGATGTCTTCAAATATGAACTGCGCGGATGTACCTGCGCTATAGTCCTTCACTGGCTTCACTTCTGCCCATCTAGTGAGGTAATCAATTGCAGTAATAATGTACCTCACACCAGTTCTTTTTCCCGGTGGGTTTATAGGTCCCATGAAATCAATTGCCCATTTCTCAAATTCCTGTAATGTCAACTGTGGATTCAATGGCATCTCATCCCTTCGTGATGGCCTTCCTGTCCTCTGACAGACATCGCAGCTCTGGAAATGCTCCTTCGCATCTTTGTGAATCGTAGGCCACCATAGCCCTACCCGCAATATCTTCTGTGCAGTGGCTCTTCCTGCGTAGTGGCCTCCTGCTACTCTGGAATGTGCATCAGCCAATATGAATGATTTCTCGTGCTCTAACACACAACTGCGCAGTACTTCATCTGGCCCCAATTTGTATAGCTGTCCGACAATTATGGTGAAGTCTGCTGCGTAGTAAACTCTATTGGTGCCAACCCAATAGTCAGAAAGTCTATGATATCTTTATAGTAAGTATTCATCGGCAATCTGAATAGCAAACAACTGTGCATCAGGCATATTGTCTTCAAGGTTCATAGGCTCTTCTCCTGACTTGATCCTTGATAGAGGATCAGGTCCTAAGTTCAATTTGCCAGGCTTAACCACTATTTCAAAGTCATACTCTTGAAAGAGTAATAACCATCTGCAGATTCGCCCCCCTAACACTGGCTTGTTGACCAGGTATTTCGAAGTAGAATGGTCAGTGAACATAAAGAAGTGCACACCAAGAAAATAGTGCCTGAACTTCTGCAGTGCGTAGACGATAGCTAGGCCTTATCTCTCAGTGGTGGTATAATTCTTCTCTGCAGATGAGATATCCCTACTCGAAAATGCGATGGGATGGTCAATACCTCCCTCTCCTGGTTGTGCTAAGACAACACCCAATGCTATACATGAAGCATCGACATGGACATGAAACAAATTCTCCCAGTCTGGAAAAACTAGGATCGATGCATTTACCATTTTCTCTCTTAAGGTGTCAAAGCCTTGTTCACACTCTACGTTCCAGATGAATGACATATCTTTCTTTTATAATTTCTCCATGGCTGCGGTTATCTGTGCATAACATTTTATAAATTTTCTGTAGTAATTGGTATGCCCCAATGTAGTGCGCAACTACTTTACTGAATTTGGTGTTGGTAAGTTTACAATGACTGTGATCTTTGCAGGGTCAACCATCAAGCCCTGCTTGCACACAATGTGTCCCAACATAATTCCATAGGGTACACAAAAGATACACTTCTTCAGGTTTAGCGACATTTGATGCTGTCTGCATTTTTCTAGCATTAATCTGAGATTTGCGCAATGGTCCTTCAGCAACCCAAATACTATCCAATCATCAAAATAAGCTTCTAATAACTTATGCATGAAATACTTAAATGCTACAACCACAACTTTGAAAAAGATGGCAGGTGCATTCTTCAGGCCAAATGGCATTACCGTGTACTGGAAAGGCCCCCATTCAGTGGCAAAAGTGGTCCTGTGTCTATTCGTGGGATCAATTCTTATCTGATGATATCCCGAGAAGCCATTAGTAAAGGAATATGCCTCATTTCCTCCAACGTTACAAGTACCTCATTAGTAAAAGGAGTAGAAAATGGGTCATGCATCGAAGCATCATTCAATTTTTTGAGATCCACACAAATCCTGATCTCACCTTTCGTCTTCTTATCTTGGACAACCATAGGGATTATCCATTCTGACTCTTCGACTGGCTCGATGATGCCCGCGTCGAGCATCTTATCGAGTTCTGCCCCGACTCGTTCTTTGTATCGCGGATTCATTCTATAGGGCCTTTGCTTAACAGGCTTCGTGCCTGGCTTAAGAGGTATCTTCATAACCCCTAAATCTCCCAAAATGCCCTTCATCTCTGTAAAATTTGTCGGGAATAAATCCTAGTACTCATGTAATAGGTCCACGATCTCCGCGGCCGTCTGATCATCCCAATAATATCCAATACTTGCAAACTTTGGCTCTTCGCTGGTGCCAATGTTCACTTTCTTCGTTTTCACAGGTCCGCTCATGTCTAGAATTTCCAACGGAGGTCCCTCTACGTTGCACATTCCTTCTGACTCAGGAATGTTGATGTTGTGTAGATCCTCCTCATCATTGTCTTCCTTTTCTTTAGCCTCTTCAGCTAGGTTATAACATTCCATGGCATGTTCTACTTGTTCCTTCCATTTCGTTTGTAGGCTTGCAGGTACGCTGTCAGTTCCAAAGAATTCCTCTAATGTCATGTTTCTATGTGGACATTCTGGTCTAAATATTCTTTCCTTAATAATCTGCAAAGCATCATTTATGGTAGGAATCTCGTCTTCAAAATTGAATCTCTTTTGGAAGTTCGCAGTCAGGGTAGGCCAATCTGTAGTTTCCCTACGCAACTCCATGTCTAGATACCACTTCTTTGGAATTTATTCCTCCAATGTGTGCACAAACAGATGCACCCATTCTGTCTGTGGTCTCTCCTGCCATGCTTGTGAATAGACCTCGATATGTTGCCTTGGATATGTCTGTCCATTGTATTTTTCAAAGGCTAGTGTAACCTTGTCAGTAAACCTGATCTGCATCTTGATTCTGCATCGATCCCATGTGGTCAGTGTCTGCTTATGCGTAGCCAACCATCTGGCAGGTATCTCGCATAGTGCCATGTCTAGTGCTGACAAGCGATGTTCACCTGCAATTGCTACAATGTATTCTTTGATAAAGGAATAAACATTAGATAAACCATCATAGGTGGGAATTGGGCTTACCTCCTTTCCAATCCAACGCAGTGACTTTGTAACCTACGCGCATCTCCTTGTAGATACTTCATGCATACGAATTTTCCAGTTCTCCAATCCTGCGTCAGAGTCTGAGATGCAAGAGCTGTCACATCTCCACCTGAGTGTTCCATCTGCAGTAGGATTAATATAGTCTTCCTGGTTCGCAGTCATCTTGTAAAGGTGGTCCAAATATTGATCTCTGGATTCCTCCTAAATCAGCTCGCTGTATCTGTCTCCATTTGAAGGGTCCCGTGGTGCGATGACCCTGAGATGCTTTCCTTCAAAGATCATCTTCTTTGTTTTCAAGTTTATGATGGCAAGGTTATCTATAGCCCAGTCAATTCCCGACAGTGCAGGAAACGACTGGCTATCATCCACAATCTCTATAACCTCGAAGTCTGCGTAACTTTGCACTCCATCAATGTCAACAACATTGGCTAACCTTCCAAAGGGTATGACTTTCTCTTGGTTGGCCATTCTCAACTATATAGGTGACCATAACATCTTTGGTCTCCCTATCTATTGCCATGTTTGTTTGGTTAAGACATTTACTTTAGAACCTAGATCAAGGATGATCTCATCCATTTCATAATCTCCTATATGTGCACTAAGTCTCATTTCTCTACCTGTTCTCTTGTGTTTCTTGATGTGATGAGCTGCGCTATTGGTAGTTTCAATTTCGCTGTGCGGTTCATACTGATCTAACAACTTCTGCAACTCTGCTATAGCATTTGGACTCTTTAGCAACTTCATGCAGCTTTTGAGGAACCGCACAATAGAGGTGCCTATCTCTGCTGCAACGCTCATTTTGTCATAAGTAGCCAACATAGCTTCTATATGCGATATTTTGCTGCGTAGTGGGATTCTTGGCGACCGAGGTGCTAGTTCTTTGAATATATCCCACGCTTCTTCAAAGACTTCTCTGTTTTTCTCTAATTTGAAAGCAGGTGCTTTCCCATTAGATTTTCTTATCCATATTGTTTCAAGACGAGTCTGATTAGTGTTAAAATCTCCTGAAGTCGAAGCTTCTGCTCCTCTGTCTCTCCCTGTCATAGCGCCACTTCACGTCACTACATTGATACTTGGATCCGCAGGCCTCCTCTTGGCTGCGATAAACTGAATGTTTGGTTTCAGCGCGTCTGGCCGTTTCCATTTCTACATTTCTGCCTCTAACACTGGGAAGTCTTCAATAACATGATCGAACAATTTACAATAATTACACATAGTGCAATTGCATGGGTTGGTACAGTCTCTAGATACATGGCCTACCTGGCCACAGTTATAACAGATTACTTGGCCTCGGCCTCTTCCTTGCGCTGGGCGGTTATTCCTTCCTTTCCCGCGGTATCCTCCGTGGCCTTTGTATGCTCCCTGACCATGCTGGATATTATCTTGTTTCTGCTGAGTCTCTTCTTGGACTCTGTACACTCCTCCATACATATGCTCAATATATTTCTTTCTTTCTAACATGAGCTCATATGCGCGGCAATTGGACTCATTATGACCAACTGACTTACAAAAATTGCAATATAGTTTTTTAGGTGTTCTTACATATTTCTGTATCAGGCAGTAGTCTTCTGGTCGGTGTCCTCTAGTTCTGCAAATTTCACACCATGGCCCTTGGTTCGGATTTAATGGGTTTGGAACACCCATGTTAAGGAAATATTGAAATAAAGGACAATGATCCTTAGTGTGTCCTTCTCCCTTACAACCTGTACACCAGAATTCCTATCTCTCTTTCTTTCCTTTCTTGATATCCTATAGCTGTAGCATCAGGGTAGCCAACTGGGTCTGAATCTGCGACATCCCAGTGCTAGTTTCTCCAATCGGTGAAGCTTCTAACTTCATCACGATCTCCAAAGATTCTGCCTACGAAGCCACTTTCTGTTGCATCAACAACAATCTGATGTGAGGAAACAACGCAGCGATAAACCATTCCTGGTGCTATTGCGGTGCTATAACGAAGCTTACTTGGTCCAACAGTGTTTTAAATTTTTGGTCAAATTACCAGACTATTTCATTAGGTTTCTGCTTGATTTCTTTTAACTCTGTTATACACTATGATTCCGACTTCGGCTTCTTAAATTCTGCTAAGAGTGCAGCCTTGATTTCTACCAGGGTTCTATTCTGTCCTTGCGAATATTTCATGAACCAATGCAAGGCTCTATCTCTAAATGTGGTGATGAGCTGCGCTCGCTTCACAACATCATCCTGGAATTGTTTAACACTCCACACGGTTTCACATAGAAACCAATGTTGATCAGGGTCTTCTAGAGCCGTTCCTTTGAATATCGGCAGCTTGATATCTTCAGTCATGCTTCTTCTAGGTGGTGGGGGGTTCTACGCAGGTTGCTGAGCAGAAAAAATAAAATTAGTATTGTGCGGAACGGTCTGACCCGAAATGTTCTGAGTGCTAGGGATATTCCCAACTGGGGAACTCTATGCGATGGCAGGCGTAGTGTTCACAAGCAGTGGGTTCTGCGGGGTAATAGACTGATAGGTGGAATATTGAGGTGCGGTTTGGCTATCAGGTTTGGCTTGTGAATCAACGTCTACGTGGACTCCATGTCCACTGGAATTTTTCTTAGGTGTATATTTATATCTTTTCCCACTTCTTAGATTATGTATCTCTTCGTCAGACTCACTAAAAATGATATTGACCATTACAGATTCAAAAATTTCACTCTATTCTAAAAACACCTTTCTCTGCCAAAAGCATTTTAATGTATAAACTGAGGTTGTTTAGGTACTTACCTCAAAATCCCTTGAAAAACTCTCTTTCGACTGCACTATAGGACTTTAGCATGTCCATAGCGAACTGCATTATGAATCTCTATAGTGTACTGTCGACCCAGAAGTGGACTGCTCGTGTGAATGGACTATCTACTGCTTTGAGCCTTTCAATAAGCTCTGGTGTCCACTTTGTCGGTACGTCTCGTGGTGTACAGTTTCTTTGCTCTATAAGCCTTGAAAACCACTCATGTAACTCATTTCCAAAAGACACGTAGAAAACTTCGTGAATGTCTTTCCACAGGTATTTTTTCAACCACTGGATGTCAGAGAGATGCGGGTGTCTATTCTCCTTTCTTGCGAAGTCTCTCTCTGTCTTGTCACACCAAGCCCATATTTCTTTCTTGTTTGGATTCCAAAAGTCAATACCCAACAAAGCTTCTTCTTCATTGCACATCACGACTTCAACTCATCATAGATTCTTAGCACGGAAACATAACCATTTGTTGGCTTATATACTGTTCTAGAGGTTTCCAATGTAGACCCAGGTTCTTCACGGTTTCAAGGAACCAACAAAACCCCTTCTCACCGGCCCTTTCGGCAACAGCCTGTGAATAGGCTGAGGTCTCACCTGAGGTGTAGCTATGGGGGTGCTGCGGAATCAGGTTTCCACAGCGACGTGATGAGTTATTCGGACAAATTACAACACAACGCACTATGGGGCTCAGGCTATGGATTGAAGACTGCACGATTTATCCTGCGTCGCGGCCAACACTCCTACAAGCTAAGATTCTTGCACAACCAACGCATCTATGGACTGCGCGGTTTGGATAGGATGCAAATAATAGGACAGCGCAATTGACTTATACGCTTCCTCTTCTGACTTAACCACTATGAAGAATTTACTTATTACTTTATTCAACCATCTGATGCCTTAGATTAGTCAGCCTTATAACTAATGTAAACAAACAAGACACACAATACTGCAGACTTCCGGTGTTGGGCATCAAAAGAGTTACACAACCCGAACTCTACATACACATGTGATTATTCAACGAACTGATACTTTCACATAATTAGAATACTGCGCATTCATTATTCATCCATACATGTGATACTTAACATATTATTCCCATCTCTCTCCTATGGAGAATACATATAAAAGCATTAACATAACAACTGATAAATGAGAATTCAAGCATCCATTGTAAGCAATCAGACAAGTGTAAAACATAAACAATCACACTACACAGGATTTAATGTGGTTCACCCCCAGGATGGGAGTTGTGCCCACAAGAATTGTTGTTGCATTAGTCTTTGGGAAGGGTCCAATAGTCCTTGTCTGCGCAATCAGCTGCAAACTCGCTTCTCTCTCAATAGGCCTCTGCGCACTCAGCTTGCAGAGCCTTTACAATATTGTCTCTCACAGAAGATTTCTCTGTATTAATTAACAACACAACAATACAAAATGAGAGATTCAACAACCCAACTACATACAAAATATGCCTTATTTATAGATCACGGCCGTAGGTCATGTCTTTACAATCTATAGGCAAAAACCCTAAGGTTTACAAAACTGTCATGATTTTCAGGTAACCGGACTTGCTGGTTTCTGGTAGCGAATCTTCCATCATGGCTGCTTTCAGCGCATTCCCACGTCACTATCAGCCTCCCTGTCGCGCGCTTGCCAATAGGTTGCTTTCACCGAGTCGTTCTTCCTCTAACGACCTTATGCGACTGGTTTGTGTAGTGGTTCTTTCACATGTGCGACCAGTCGCTTTCCTTCTGCATTGCTCAATACCCATCTCCTGGCAATCATGGAGCATCTTTACCAAAAATAGACCACCGATGGTCTAACTGGAATCTATTCCGTCTTCCATCCAACCTTCTGCCTTGCCAGATCTCCGTATATCAGGCTCTTTGCAGTACTGTCTCATCGCAGCATTGTACTTCACATCTCTTTCGACGTTGTGATGCGCTCCACTTCGCAGCATCCCAAAATTGACATGTCCAAAAAGACTTCAACTGAACTGCGCTTAGCTCCGCAGTTCCAAAATATGACTTGCTAAAAAATGCCCCACTTGGGCCAGGCCCAACAAGTCATCAATGCATATAGGCACAAGTCTTCAATTCTAGAGCTGGATCATCATCACTGGATCACGGAGCATCATCGTCACTGTTGCTGTACTCGTCATCTTGATCAGTGGTGTTATCTCTCAATTCTTCTTGTCATAGGAAGTTCTACGGAGCCATCCCTTTTTCATGCTAGTTGTAGGCCTAGCCTCCTGTAGGTCTTCATCATATCTGGCCATCCTGTGGAATCCTTAGGGATGATTACGTGCATCAAAAAAACCTCAAAAGAGCATCCTAGGACTTTTATGAGCTTACTGCTCAACCTATCGGATCTCCCAGGATCTTTTACATGTGACCTTCACAAAGCCTTAAAAGAGTGTCTTGCGACCTGCAAGATCTCTAAAGAGCATCCCAAGATCTTTTACGTGCCTAGCACAACCTGTCCGGATCTCCAAGACTGATTACATGTGAACTCGCAAAACCTTAAAAGAGTGTATTGCAACCTGCAAGATCTCTAAAGAGCATCCTAGGATCTTTTACATGCCTAACATAACCTATCCGGATCTCCAAGACTGATTACATGCACTTCTTGCAAAACCTTAAAAGAGTGTCTTGCAACCTGCAAGATCTCTAAAGAGCATCCCAGGATCTTTTACGTGCCTAGCACAACCTGTCCAGATCTCCAGGACCGATTACATGCACCTACATAACCTGTCCACGACCATGAAGTATCATCCTGATACTCATGATCATATTGATCATCATCATATAGTACATCATCCTGATGCACATCATCATCACATGATCATCCTGATCGTCGTCATAGCATCATCCTGATGCATATCATTTGGAGCATCGTCCTGATGCTCATCACACATCACTTATATCCATAGCCATGGGAAGGATCCTCCTACCACCATGTTTGGAATGGCTCCTGTAAATGTGTCCCATCACTTCCTCCTCGAAGTATCTTCTATCTGAAGAACACCAAGCCTCTCTCTGAAGTACTCGAAATTCACTTTGGCTAGTGGTTTGGTCAACAGATCTGCAATCTGCTCATCCGTCGCAACATACTGGAGCTTCACTACTCCTCTTTGCACCATATCCCTAATATAGTGATATTTGATCTCGATGTGCTTCGACCTGTCATGGAACAATGGGTTCTCAGACAACTTCACACAACTCTGGTTGTCACAGAAGATACAAGTAGCATCCAACTAGAGATCAAATAAACCAGACAGTAGCTTCCTTAGCAATACTGGGTGAGTCTTTGTGGCAATGTAGGGAAGTGTCTACGTTGTCTGGGGTCTACACAAGTCTTAAATGAAGGGATGGTGATAGTGTCTATGATGGTGGGTCGTTAACAATCAAATCAGCACCCTTAACAAGTGAAGATGAAAGCACATTTTACCATTCACCCGCAACATGAAGACTAGAAATTTGGAACAATTGAGAGCTTCAATCTCTCATCTGACCACCAATTCCGCAAAGGAAGAAGTTTGTGAAGACAAAGGTTTCTCTAAAGAGGCCAAGTATAGGACCACTCAAAGGGACAAAACCCAACTTCTACAACTCCAGGGAGTTGTATACAATATATCAGGTGCATGGTCTATACATTTGCAATAAAAAAAATTCGAATTCATGTTCGATGCATCATTTTGTGCATCTTGAACAATGTGTTTTAACAGGAACCATTAAAGATTCTTTCCACTAGATGTGGAGTAGTGTTAATGCATAAAAATAATAAAATTGTGAAATGGCCACCACTATGCTTTATTGAGCACCGTCACAGTACTAGGTTAACAATGTGCTATATTAGATGTTGATGTACTATTTACGGTGCTTTAAGAAAAATAGAAAGCACTATGAGCGGCATGCCTTATTTAAAGTGTACGCACTACTTATGAAATTTTTTAGTTTGCCCCAAAATTTTTAAAAAATTATAATAAGTATTTAATGTACCTATTTTGTATAGATTTTTTAATGATGAAATTTGTATGTAAATCAGAGATAGGCACCACAACCACCTCATGTCGATTATTATGACATTGTTTAGGTATGGCAAGGAAGAGAGAAGGAGAAGTATTTGTTTCTTGTCCTATTTTTGATGCCACTCATCATATATTGTCTCAGGATGGCCTCCTCAAGTTTTATGAGGAGGATAATTGAGGTAGATTGAGGTATTGATAGAGTTGACCCATCAATGGGATCATGACAGACATGAATTCGGGGTTGGTCCCAATATTTTTTACCAACCCATAAAGGAGGGTGTGTACTTTATCCCATATTTATCTAGGAGGGGGAAGGAATTTCCCCATTTTCTCGATCTACCACTTGGTGTTGAAATTGACACTTAGTTGATGTATGTTCAACGATTTTTCAGTGATGATATTACTCATCCTAGTTTGTTCTAGGTGAGTGGGGGCCAGTTGAGGCTGCATGCATTTTAGACAGATGAGGCCATGTGCTTGAGATTATTTGTTACCATGATAAGCCACCATCTCACTGATGGGAAGCACATTAGCTACACTATGTTATATTATATAGAGAGTTTATTTCATATGCCTAGTCTAATAAGGTGGGATATTATTTTTCAATGAAATTCTTTCATAGCTTTAGACCACTGTTGTAGCCAGTTGTAGGGGAGACAATTTTTCCCCTTCATATCATAGTTATTTACTTTATTTCTGAGAGGTTTCTAGCAACTTGTCTCACATTCAAGCCTACATTTGATTGAATTTCAGGTATACCTATGAATGTTGTGCTTATGTGCATCTATGTTCAGGGGTTTCCCAAGAGAGAACAACCCAAGATCATGTGTATCCTAGTGCTTGTTGTAGAGGTTTTGGCGATGTCACAGAGTTAGGACTCGCAACCAATCATCGATTATGTACAATATCCATTTCTAGGGATCGATTGGGAAGGATGTGTGAACATTCAATTTATGCAATACAAGCCAACATATATGAGAGGTAATATATATGATTGTTATATTTTGATTAATGTAGTTTCATAAATTTTATCTTATTTAATGCACATATAATTGATTGTAATATTTTGTTTAAATTGTAAATTTATTGTTGGCCAATATTTTGTATATATTGGCACGTTTGTCGAGGAGGAGCCACCACAATATGATGTAGACATGGTTGAGTCTATTGAGCCTATTCTTGACTACAGAATTGGCATGGAGCATCACATGCCAGGGCCTATATTCTATAACCATGTGGTAGATAATCTTTGTCACTTTATGTCTCGACACAGGTTGGATCCTGTACAACATCAAGAGATCTTATGGGACCCCAAGATATATCCCATATGATCCACCCTTCCCTATTATATGATAGTATTGATGCATCATATTATCAGTTCCCTTAGGCTCATTAACAGTTCAAGGGAACGAATTCCAGATACATCTTCTAGGGACAATTCTCCTCCACCACCTCCTCCATTCACTGATCTAGCAATTGTAAGAATTAAATCTATGCAGAGAAGAAAATCATATAGATTATTTTAAGCAAAACATAGATTACACCACAACGTTCACACATAATACACAGAGATTTACCCTGGAAACCCTTAACCAGGAAAACCAACAAACCTTGGAGCCACCACTCATATTTTCTCATTATCATTATGAATCACTCACAATAAAATATAGGTAATCTTCAACATACAATACTCTAATCCGTTAACCCGAATTAGAAAATATACCCCAATACCTTAACCGAGATTAAATTACATATTTTTAGAAGGTGCGAGAGGGATCGTCAGGCGCGCCGATGACAAGCGCACCCCCCTCCACACACATGAAAAGAATATAACACATACCCAACAATAATTACTGGATCATCTAGCACCACACATGCATCTAAATCTCATCCACCACTGCCATCCTCTCATGTAGCAGGTTCAAAACCACCATCCCTCGATGCACCATCCACCAATCCACTAGTCCCACCACCACCATCCCCTCCTCCATCATCCCCACCACCATCCACTGATTCCCCATCCATGATACATTAGTCCCACCATTTCAATCCCCTCCTTGACCATCCCCACCACCATATACTAATTCCCCATCCACCGATCCATTAGTTCCACCACCACCATCCCTTCGTCTAACATCCCCACCACCATCCGCTGATCATTAGTCCCACCACCACCATCCCCTTCTCTAGCGAACCCACCACCACCACCTCCTCCTGCACTAGCTATTGTGAGGAAATTTATCCAATGAATGGTGTTAAGGTCACCAACATACTAGAGTTTCAAAGAGGGACATCTAGGGTTTTGCAATAAGGAAAATAAACAAGAAGTTTGAAATTTAGAAGGACATGTACCTTGTTTATGGAGTTTGATCCTATCTTTCTTTGCTACTTTCTCTTCTTTTAATCCAGCCCAAATTGCCCAAGCTTAGACCTGCAAAACCAATAACCACAACCTTCCTTAAATAATTTTGACAATAATAAATATTACTTATGAATTGAAAGTAAATGAAGAACATGAATATACAACTCAACTTTCAATATAAAAAACAAGCATTCTCTTCATTCAAACATGAAATTGACTCAGAATTGGGAAGGGAAAGATGTCAAATATCTATTGAATATAGAAACACACACAATGTTGCCTTATCTCTTCTTTGATACCTCGCGAAACCTTGACTTTGGATCCCTTGCTTCTCTTCTCCAAGAATCCCAACCACAACATAGATGCATAAAGGTTTGAGAGAAACTAGGGCATAAATGGCAAGGGAAAGAGAGTGATGATTCCTCCAGCATAACAATACTTGGTCTAATATTCCTCTTAATGGCCAATCTCCCTTTCTTTTATATGAGAAGGATATGGTTAGATTCAAGGAGGGAGAAGTTGTAATCGAGAAGGAGGTTTCCAAACTACCCCAATTTCATGATTTTTTTTATATTTTTTGGCATTTTTTAAGCCACACACAGGTGGGACAAAGGAAACTTGCATGTTACACGTGGGTGGGACAAAGGACACCCGCGTGTAGGGGAAAAAAATTCATTTTAGGGATTTTTTTTAGAGGTGTTTTGGACTCCAAATGTGGTCACAAGTTCCCTAATTGTTGAATAATCATTGAATAAGTTAAGGCCACACTACTAAGCACCAAATTAGGGCTCTTCCATCCATAGTGTCCTTTTGTGTGAGATAAAGTATCTTCATGAAGTGTCATCATGAAAGCGTCATCATGAGAGCATCATCATGCAAGTGTCCTCATGGATGAAGAAGTGTCAGTTTGGGATATAATACCAGCTACAACATCCACTAGTGCACTAGCTACATCATCTATTGATGCACCAAGATAATTGCATGATTTGATGTCATTGATTGGTATATATTTTGATCGAGAGATACATTAGTTTCTAGTAGTTGCATTCTCACATGAAATGGGTAGTGGTTTACCTTCTACCTCTTCTAATGTACATGGAGCTGATGAGTCTGGCTCTAGTAGCGAGCCTAGATAGTGTATTTTATTGTTGAGATATGAGTCGACATTTATATTGAATTTTGATATGTATGTTTCACTTCAGATGTATATATTATTCATTTTCATATCATGTTCATGTTGATGTTGTTTGATTTGTAAATTATGCTTGAGTGTCTTTATATTATGCATTTTCATATCATGTTCTTGTTCAGGTTGTTTGAATTGTAAAGTATTCCTTTTCATGTATTATGTATTTTCATATCATGTTCATGTTGATGTTATTGTGTAATTCTTTTAATCTTGACTAATATTGTTCCATAAATTCATTTGATTAATATTTACTACTAAAACATTATTAGAAAAATTGGCATGGTTGGAATTATTATATAGCATTGAGAGATCTACCATTGTGGAATCATAAGGCCAACTGATATTGCTTACAATGGGTTATTTTTTGGTTAAATATCCAAATGATAAATGGGTGGCAGGTGTGGGGGGGGTGTGGTGGGTAATTATTGAATTCAGAAGAAACACATAACAAACTTATGCTTGTGGATAAGGAAATTCAACAAGTAATCAAGTGGAGGCTTTAGCACTTTGGCAAGGACTAAATCAAGCGGAAGAAAGAAGTATAGGGAAACTGGTTGTTGTGGCTAATTCAATGGTAATGATACACCATCTAGCTCTTAACATGCTTCCAAAGGACATGATGCTCTTTTGATTGTTTCAAATAATATATTTGTTGATCACCAGTTTTACGGAAGTTAAAACCTATCACATTTATCTCAAATTAAATTAAAAAATAGATTTGCAAGCAAATATTGCATGTGGTCTAGCCTAAGGCATGATAATAAAAAAATGGGGGGAGCAATCTCTCTCCATCATCCGCTAAGATGAAATTATTAACCAAATCTCATATGTTAATGAGTTAATCCAACAAGTGTCATGACTAGTTCATGCACACAGGAGATGACCCTCATCTAGTCCCTTCTAAGAACTTTGGTAGCGAAACCCATTTATGATGAACAATCTTGATGCGTGTCTTATGTGTGGTAGTAAATCCAGAAGTGATATAGGTTTGATCATGAAATTATGGTGTCCTTTGGTTCAAACCATCAACATTGAGGAGAAGGGAGAATTAATTTACCTGGAAATAGTATGTGTTTTCGAACAATCTACCTAAGCGTACTTAAAGGCCAGATCTCCCTAGTCCATCTGGATCTATAACAAATAAGTACAAAATATAATCAAATTCCCTAGATCAATAGAAGTGCAAAATGACAAGTAGATCTCTTACCTGAGATTCGCAATTCCTTTTGCTCCTTGTTCGATCCAATGCTCCAGGACCTTCAGATCTACAGCTGCAAAGCTCTGTTGAACAAGTAGACACAAACAAACAGTAAAAGCATATATTGCATATGATTGATCTAAGCTAAAAGTTAAGGAAGTAATCTCTAAACATTAACAACACGACAATGTATATGGGAAGAGATTGTATTAACTATAATAAAGGAGAGTACAATAAGAGAGAATGTTACAACCTATGCCTTAATGTCGCAACCTTCCTTCCAACAAGCCAAACCAAGCCTCCAAGGATGAAGCAAGCCTCCTAAAGATGAATAAGGGTCACCTAAGATAATTCCACTAGCATGTGAGTGCTATAGAACTTCCTCCCTTTACAATGGAGAGGAGCTTCATATTTATAAGATCAAATGGATAGAGTGGGTTAAGGATTAATGGGAGAAGTCTAAGGGATCTTCCCTTGAGTTTAGGGAACCGAAGGACAACTCACCTATCAATTATAGATAGAATTCCACCTCATCATGCTTCGAGAAGTCGCTCGAAGGTCTTATTTAACCATTTAAACCAACTATGGCGCACCTTGCATGAAGGAAATTTGCGCTAGGAATGGGGCAGCAAAGGTTGTACAAAGGAAACCTAAGCCACTGATGCATGCTTCCAGATGACACTCTGCGTCAGGCCTAGTCTGGCGCTTCTTGTTGGAAGACAAGCTGCGCCAGCACAACTAGAAATTGTGGATAAAATATCAACAACTTGCTCTAGATGACTTCTGGTTAGGTAAAATTCAGGGATTGAGGCATGAAGTTGACACAGGACTCATGATGACGAGATTTTGGTGTAACAGAATCCCCCCTGTTAAGTCAGTACCTTGTTTTTCCAATTTTTGGTTTGATAGTATCCTGTTTTTTCAAAATTTGATTTGATTTGCACTTTATTTAAGTTATTCATTTTCTTTAACTTGATTTTTTCCTCCTTAGTAGATTTTCCTTAGGATTTATATAAGATTTTGGACTTGCTTTTGAGTTTTTAGATTTTAAAGCTTTATATTGGTTTTTTATGAGGGTTTTTAAAAGTTCATTATATCAAATAAGAAGCTCATAGATCTTATTCTAAGTGAGGACATGTACAAGTCTAATCCTGATAACCTCAAAATCCCATGCAAAATGATATAAAGTTGTTTAAAAGCAACAAATCAGTGTTGAGGTCTTTCTTGTAGCGCTGGAGCCGAAATTCAACAAGGAAGCGCTACAAGAATATCGTGATCACAGATTCTTCCTATTTTCCAGCAAATTTTTGCACGCACGGGCTAGTGAATGATTAATTATGTGTTTTAGAGGATTCATGACGTGTTGATGCAGAAGGCATCATGATTTCAAATGTTTGCACGTCGTGAGGAGGTCATGTTCATCATCAGCATAGGTGGAGTTTAGTTTGACATCTATCCACACGATTTTAGGTAATGTGGCATGATGTTGTTATCTACAAGCTCATTCAAAGACGGAAGATTTAATGAGATAACCATAGCCACTTGAAAAATCCAAGCATCGTTGCCAATTGGACAAGTAAGAGGCATTGAGGGCTTCACGGAAATTAGGGCTTCGTAATTCCGGGGTGAACTGCTAAATTGAAGATTGCGCGACATCTGGACAACAAAGCTGACTCATCTGACAGTGGGGGTTGTGATTTCAAACAACCACATTGGAGCAATTTACAGGTATTCTTAAGAAACCCATATAACAACAGATTTGGGGCTTTTTCGTTTCAGCTTACTCTGATCAAATTAATCAAAGGATAGGTAAAATTGTGCTTTAAAACGCAATTTTAACCAGAGAACTAGTTATTTGTTGATAAGCTGTGACGCCAGATTGAAGGAGGGTTGAAGATGATAACCTCATTTTTATATTTAACCCTGTCAGTGCTACGAATAAACCTGTACAGTCAATAGTGCTGTTAACTTCCAGAATTCAACTCATGTTCACAAAAAATACCACAGTATATATCCAATTTACAAGTGATTGAAGCATAATGGGCAAGAGTGGCAGAATAAATAGGGCTGAGCCAACAAATGTAGAATGGGTTGAAAAATTGCCTGAGTGTGTGGAGCTATTCAAACGAGCTGGCTGGATGGATTTTTTCAGAAAAATTGATGGATATAATGTACAGGTATCCTGCAGGTTTGCCCAGGGTTTCAAGAATGATATGGTGGTTTTCGATACCCTAAAATTTAAGCTGACAATTAAATTGACTGCAGAAGCCACAGGAATTAAAGATGAAGGTGAACATTGGTTTAAAAAGTTGCCCTTTGATTTTAATCCACAGAGATACCTCTTACCCAATATCATACCTGATTGGAATAAAGGTGTCCTAATCCAAAATGTTAAGAAAGAATGGGTTGAACCAATTAGAATTTTACAGAGTTATGTTACCTGTGAGGGCAGGTATGCCTTAGTATACAAGTATCATTTTAGATTTCTCCAACACATGGTGGGAATATCTAAGATGAACTTGCCATTTTTCTTCCTGAAGAGTTTGCAGAAAATGGCAAACAAGGTGAAAGGGCCAGTAGATTCTTCCTCTCAGTCCATTTTTCATCATGGATTAATCAAATTGATTGTTAGTACTGCCTTGCAACATGAGGGAAAGACCTGGGACTTTTTTGTTTTTTGGTCTGGTTTCGAAGATCAAAAATCCAAAAGACAAGCAGATAAAGGCAAAGTCTTAGAAAATTAGGTCATAAGCCCAAAATGGAAGATAAAGGAAAGATCAAAATTGAAGAATCAGCAGAGCCTGTAGAGGAAGACAGTGAACAGAAAACATCCTTAGCTAGCCCTGAAAGCAAGTTCACACTGTTTGAAGAAAAGAAGGAATTGCCTGAAAAGAATCCAGCACCTGTAGCAGATCCTCAGGAGGAGAAAAAGGTTGACATCAAGGTTGTTCCTGGACCTAAAGAAGAGATTCAAACTCAGCCAAGAAGCCCAATCACAATTCTTTCAGATGATGAAGGATATCTTTTGGAAGATGAACAGCCTATCCCTAAATTAGAAGTCAAAGCTGAAATAGAAGGAATGCAAACTTTAGAGAGCAAAACCACAAGGATTAATAAGAAAAGGAACAAGCTGGAAGTAGTAGAATTGGCTGCAATTCAGTACCAAGGGAAAGAATTGAAGATGATGGGAGAGGCAATAGCATTTTAGAGACCTAAAACTAGGTCAAAGAATAAGTTGAGATTAAACATGAAAAAGTTGCTAAATCCTAAATTAAATATAGATGAGGTGACTGTCTTAGATGAAGTGTCCATGGATGATGACAAATCAGAAATAGATAAATTGCAGCCATGTTTAAAAGAAGAAATCCATTCAGTGGAAACAACAGGTGAAGAAAATCCAAAGCCCAGCATTGAGGATACTTCTAAGAAGCTGCTGATAGAAGAAGCATAAATCTTCAAGAAGTTTGACATTCCTTGGAAACCTAATGAAGATCAAGATTCTGCAATGGATAAAATAGCTAATTCTGACAGGGAAAATTTACAGAAGACTGTCAAGCAATATAAGCACCAAATGAATTATATGCAGGAGGCCAACGATGGTTTGATGATGGCCAATAGAAGATTAAGGGAAGATCTCCAGGAT
Source organism: Larix kaempferi (assembly GCA_027924585.1). Classification (NCBI taxonomy): domain Eukaryota; kingdom Viridiplantae; phylum Streptophyta; class Pinopsida; order Pinales; family Pinaceae; genus Larix; species Larix kaempferi. The sequence continues at coordinate 20,310,937 of BSBM01000010.1, forward strand.
ATTAATGACAATTTTCAGGAACTAGTGGCTGATGCAAAAGAAGCCCTTAAAAGGAAAAGGGATGCTGACAGTCAATGCACTCAGCTGGAGAAGACAGTTCGGGACTTGCAGCAGAAAAACAAAGAACCCACAAAAAGGATTAATGACATGGAGAAGGAACAAAAGAAGGCCAAGAAGAAAGAGCAAACTCCAGATGGTATCGCCCTCTTAGCTGAGGTGGCAAAGGACCTATAAAACAGTTATGCTTTTAGTTAGTTGTCATTAAATAGCAAACTGATATATTAATGAAATGCTATTTTTAGCATATTTTGTAACTTGTAAATATTCTGTCTTTACTTTACCTCATCGAGAGCTGGAAAACAGTTAGGGTTAGAGAGACCTAATTGATTTTGTAAAGTATAGTATTTAGAGATGTTAACGAGTGATTCAAGGGGTTCTAGATTTTTGGGAGCATCAGGAGGTCTGCAGAATCTACTGTATCTTCAGACTTGTTTAAGAGATAAGTACTGTGACTCTTATGAGCATTAGCTGATAAAATTATGAAATATATGACTTTTTCCCCTCCATTTTGTTTGTGATTGGCTTTGTTATTGAGCTTGTTAGCTTCTTAAATGGTAAATTCATTACTAGTTAATGTGCATTTTCTAGTGATGCTTATCCTTTATGTATAAACTTCAGCACATTCTTTCTGTGGGATTTCATGTGATATGTTATACATCTTTATCAGTTTTTGTTTATGAATTAGTTTTTACTTTTCTCTTGAATGTATTCCCTGACTGTCCTCAAAGTTTATAACCATTAAAATCATACAAAAAACCCTAAACTTTGCTTTATTAATTGAGTTTATTCTTGAGATTGTGTTAGCTTGTTTCCTTAGCCTTAGAAACAATTTCTGGCACAAACACCCCCCAAAGCATGAAGCTGGAAAAATAGGACAGGTGATATGCTTTGCAATATAGAGGGAAAGGAATTGTTGGCCGGAAGGTGCTGTTGCAGTAAAATTGACTCTGAGATACAAGTCTCACATGACTCACAACATGGCTTCCAACCAATACATTGCAGATCCATGGTAGTAAAGACCAACTGAACACAATCATGTCTACTAGACACAATTGTAGATCCATGATGAGATGATAACATAGCCACAACCAATACAAAGTGGATCTGTGTGATATGACTCAAACAATATCCATCGTAGCCTGGGAAAGATATGAGCTAACCTAGGGTATTCAAGCCGAACCCGCAATGATACGAATATATCCATGTGATTACAATGTCTTGGAGTCGAACATGGTAGAAACCACTTGATTACCGGTAATTGATGTATACCGTTAACAAGTGCGAGGGAAATCACCATTGATGTCAATGATTCCCAAGGTATCACAATACATACCATCGAGCGTGAATTAATGAGTTGAGGTCGAACACTTGATGGGATCTTTCAATCAAGAGTCAATGATGTAAACTCATGTTGAAAGTGAGGTAACCTGCCATTGAGGCATGCAGGCCCAAGGTACTTGATTGGTTTCTAGATTCAATCCACGGATGATGTGTTGAAGTTGACAAGGATGAATACGTCGAAGGAGGGCCATGATGAATCCCCCATCATCGACACGAAACACGATCACAAATGTTTGGAGTGAATCGGACGATAGAGTGATGTGTAAGGCCGACTTAGGGTAAACCTGACATGATGGAAGGTATACTTGACTGCAGATAATAAATAACGAACCCCTCTTGAACATGGGCATGGCATGACTTGGCCATATTGAAATGACGAGAATGGTACCAACCCCTAATGCAAATGATGATGGATGCATTCTTTGGATGACCCAAAGGAGTGACAATATTCATGGAATTAGCAGGACTCGAAGACAAACATACTACCCAAGTACTGAGTGCATATGCAACTGAGTGCCATGTTTAAGAGTGACTATGTACTGCCATAACTACGATGAACACAATCTCATCCCTATTCCCCATCATGATTGATGAGTACCTCTTTTGTTTTTTAACGAGCTTGAGGAGGGTAACAGATGCTTGGTATAGATCATCCCATGGACAAGTCCAATCCTAAATATTTTACAAACATAGGATAGGAGGGGTTCGTCCCATGATAGGCCCTTTGATTTTATATTTTAACGAGTGCAAAGAAGGTAAACTTAGTGTCATTTCATGTTTAGAGAGTCTGAAAAGAACTAAAGAAGACTCCAAAGTTCCTTTTTCGTAAAGTCAGTCTCTTAGCCCAGAAAATGGTAAAACAACGTGAGAGAGAACTCTTCCAGCTATGGTTGGCTAGAGTTCTCCTTTTTCGTAAAGAGTGCCTCCTGGTCCGAAAAAGGGGTAAACTATCACCAGAAGGACAATCATTCAAATACTATTACAAGCGTGAATGCATCAAGTTCACTTGGCGATCTTTTCATATTTAGGGAGCCTGAAAAGAGCTTAGAGAAGGACTCCACGGGGTTCCTTTTTTGTGGAAGTTTAACGAGCCCGAAAAAGCAATAAAACGTAACTCGGTGACTTATTCTCATTGTTTTACGAGCACGAGAAGGAATAAAAAGTAAACTCGGTGTCATTTCTATTTGATTTTAACGAGCGGAATAATAACACAAAGAATGCTCAGATATTTGTTCACACTTGGCAATGGGTGCGAGATGACTACGATCACGACCAAAGATCACAATGCGGCATTTTGCTTCACCTGTGGACTCCAAAGAATAGATCCAAAACGGTTAGTTGAGTAATTAGATGTAAAAATAACCCCAACTATAGTAAAATAACCCAAACAGATTAAATTAAAAAGGGAATATACCTTTTTAAATATAAATAGGGAAAAATAGTAAAAAATAGTTACCATTTGTTTTTTACCAAATTGAGAGGTGAAAGTGACCCTTTGGAGTGTAATTTTCAACTGCCGATTGCGAGAGTTGTGATCCATCATTTTCAGTGTCGTTAGTGGCAGGTAAGCCTAATCCCTGTCTTCTTCATTTTTCAATGGTTTAGATTTTCATTTTCTTTCCATTTTTTGGGGTTTTGAGCTTGCATTATGGAGGGAAATTAGAGAGATTGCACGTTCGGGATTTAGAGAGAGGGAAAGGGATAAATACATAAAGACATAGAAAGATAGAGAATGGGGGTTACGAGATTAGAGAGAGAGAGAGAGATATTGGAGGTAAGGGGTTTATAGAGTGAGAGAGATTGGAGGTTAGGGGTTTAGAGAGACACAAAGATTGGAGTTTAGGGGTTTAGAGAGAGAGATTGGGGATTAAGGGTTAGTTAGATAGAGAAAGAGAGAGGGATATTGTGGTTGGAGGTTAGGGGTTTTGAGAGAGAGAGGGATAGAGATTTGTGTTAAGTGTTTAGAGAAAGAGAGAAATTGGGGGTTAGCGGTTTGGAGAGAGATATATATATATATTGGGGGTTTGGGGTTTAGAGAGAGATAGAGAGATATAGGGTTGGCATTTTAGAGAGACAATGATAGAGAGAGAGAGCAAGAGATTTGTGGTTAGGGTTTTAGAGAGAGAGGGGGAGAGAGATATTTGGTGCTATGGTTTTAGAGAGATATATATAGAGAGAAAGAGAGATCATGGATTAGGGATTTACATAGAGAGAGAAAGATTGGATGTTACTAGTTTAGAGAGAGAGAGAGAGAGATTGGGGGATAGGGGTTTAGAATTATTGAGAGATTGGTGGTTAGGGTTTTAGATATAGGGAGAGAGAGGGAGAGAGAGAGAGAGAGATTAGAGGTTTGGGATTTAGAGAGAGAGATATATATATTGGATTTTAGGGGTTTAGAGAGAGAGTGAGAGATTATAAGTTATGGGTTGAGAGACATAGAGATTGGGGGTTAGGGGCTTATATAGATAGAGGTAGTGAGAGAATGGTGGTTAGGGGTTTAGAGAGATAAATATATTGGGGTTGAGGATTTAAAGAGAGATAAAGAGATATAAGGTTGCGTTTTAGAGAGAGAGGGAGATATTTGTGGTTAGGGATTTAGAGAGAGAGAGTGGTTGTGGGTTATCAGTTTGGAGGGATAGATTGGGGGTTATGGGTTTAGAGAGAGAGAGAGAGAAATTTGGGGTTACAGGTTTAGATAGAGCGATTGGTGATTAGGGGGTTAGAGAGAGAGATTGGGGGTTAAGTTTTTAGAGAGGGGGAGAGAGAGAGATCCGGGGTTTGGGGTTTAGAGAGAGAGAGAAATTTTAGGTTAGAGTTTTATGGAGAGAGAGAGATAGATTGTGGGTTAGGGGTTTAGATAGATAGATAGAGTGAGGGGGAGATTTTGGTGGTTAGGGGATTTATAGAGAGAGAGGTTAGGGGTTATGGGCATAGAGAGAGAGAGACTGAGGGTTACGAGTTTAGAGAGAGAGAGAGAGATTTTGAGGGATAGGTGTTCAGATAGATAGAAAGAGATAATGGGGTTTAGTGAGAGAGAGATACTGGCACTAGGGGCATACAGAGAGAGAGATTGGGGGTTATGGGCTTAGAGAGAGAGTTAGAAAGATTGGGGTTAGGGGTTTAGAGAGAGATATATATATTTGGTGTTAGGTATTTAGAGAGAGAGATTGGGGGTTAGGGCTTTAGAAAAAATAAAAGGGATAAAGAGATATATATAGAAAGAGAGAGAATGGGGGTTACAGGTTTAGAGAGAGAGAGAGAGAGATTGGAGATTAGGGATTTAGAGAGAGACATTGGAGATCAGGGTTTTAGAGAGAGAGAGAGAGAGAGATTGGAGGTCAGGTGTTTAGAGAGAGAGAGAGAGATTATGGGTTATGGTTTTGGATAGATAGATAGAGAGAGAGATTAGGGGTTATGGATTTAGAGAGAGATGGAGAGAGATTAGGGGTTAGCGATTTAAAGAGAGAAAGATAGATTGTGGGTTAGTGGTTTATAGAGAGAGATATTGGTGGTGAAAGATGTGGAGAGAGAGAGAGAGAGAGAGAGAGAGAGAGAGAGAGATTGGGGGTTAGGGGTTTAGATCGATAGAGAGAGCGAGAGAGAGATAGAATGTGGGTAAGTGGTTTAGAGAGAGACATAGAGAAAGAAAGAGAATGTAGGTTATGGGCTTGGAGAGAGAGAGATAAGAAGAGAGAGATTTGGGGTTAGGGGTTTAGAGAGTTATAGAGATTTGGAAGTGGGGATTTAGAGAGAGATAGAGATATACGGTGTTATCATTTTAGAGAGAGAGATTATTCGTTAGGATTTTAGAGAGTGAGAGAGAGAGATTGGGATTATGGGTTTAGGGAGAGAAATATATATAGAGAGAGACATAGAGATTGGGGTTTAGAGGTTTATAGAAAGAGAGAGAGGGATTAGAGGTTGGGGGTTTAGAGAGAGAGAAGGATTGGGGGATAGGGGTTTATAAATATTGAGAGATTCGGTGTTCGGGGTTAAGATATATATATATATATATATATATATATAGATAGAGAGAGAGAGAGAGAGAGGGAGAGATTGGGGGTTTGGGGTTTTTAGAGACAGATAGATATATATCGAGAGTTACGGGTTTAGAGAGAGAGTGAGAAATAGACAATTTGGGGGCTAGGGGTTTAGCGAGAGAGAGAGAGAGAGAGAGAGAGAGAGAGAGAGAGAGAGAGAAATTGGGTGTTACAGGCTTCATGAAATAGAGAGAGAAACATATTTGGGTTTAGGGGTTTAGAGAGTTTGGGGGTTGTTACACCTAAAATATACTCATCATCATGATTTAGTGTATACATCCTTGAATTCATCTGGACCAAGTACTCATTTGGGAGGATTTGTACTTAGTTTGTACAACCTTTTGAGAGGTCGTTGTAGGTTGCACACTAGCAACATGCGACGTCGTAGGTTTCTCTATATCAGGGTGCGACGAGGTCTGTTAATGGGAAAAAATAGCCATTTCGAGATCTTTCTCGAAGCTTTCCCATTTAGGGTCTTATCCTTGATCTCTTAGAGAGCTAGTACTTGAACCCTAGCCTATTGGGAAGATCCCCTATCTCTCTCCTACCATGTCTCATCCTATCCTATCCATAACTTCATCCACTTAGTCATATATATATGAGGCTCACTCCCATACCAAAGGGAGGAAGACTATGGTATCTACTTGCTAGTGAAATCTCTCTTAGACACCTTCACTCACCTCTTGGAGAATTCATGCTTCCTTGGAAGGGCTTGGCAATTGGCTTGTGTGGAGAAGGGATGCTACGTTAAGTCATTGGTTGTAGTTTTATATCTCTATCATGTACTCCTCTATTTGCAGTAATACAAATGCTTTCCACCAATATCGCTCTTATATGTGATGATATTGTGTTGTTTACCTGCTTAACTGTTTACATAGATCTCTTATTGTATAGATTCTCTTTACTCGTCTCTCTTTTCTGTGTCTTGACAGGTCTTGCAGCTTGGATCTGACGACCGTGGGACGTGGAGCAACATTTAGGAGAAAGGATAGCGAATCAAAGAGGTAAGACATCTAGCACTTGATCCTTAAGTAGATATAGGAAACGTCTTTGTAGTCTGTTCTATTTGTTCTAGACTCGCGTTGAGATAGGGAGATCCGGCTCGCCTCCGGTCGAGTGGATTGTTCGGTAACAAATATGGTGCCATCCGTGATCCCATCCTGCTCCATCTCTTCAGACGAGTATGTCTCCTGGAAAGGTCATTTGAATATATTCAATGCCTACACATTCCACGAGAGTTAAACACAGTTGTTGACTCCATGGTCAATTTCATTTTGGATTGGTACATTGCACACACATAACGTCCATAATATGTAAAAGCATTCACAACATGTAAATATAATGTATAGAAGCAAACATATAAACAAGATCACATCACTAATCATTTGAAGAACACATACTGTATAAACCGCCAATAATGTATATATATATAAATCGCTCAAAAAGTAGTGCTAGTACAAAATCTGAAGCACGATGGATTTCGGTGAGTCTCTACAAAAATCTGAAGCATCATATCTTCAGTAAGTACAAAAATCTGAGGCCTCTAAGCTCTCAGTACAAGTCCAAATGTGCAATCAGGCTGGACTCCTGACCCGTACACCACCCCTGCCTCTAACAGCTCTTTGACACTGGGTGAGAAAGCAGTCTACAGTACGAGCCATCTTGCGGAGCAAGGCGTTGAAGCGCATGGATGCTCCAATCCCATACCTCTGCATGGGCCTTGGTAGGTCATCAATGGCTGGCTCTGGTACCTCCGTAGTTAGCCCGGATAGGTTCCGGTACACCTCCTCCATCTCCTCGACGGCGGGATGAGCACTAGCAGGAACCACTGCCTCTCCACCTTTGTCTCTCCTCGCCAGAAGAGAGAGACCTAGTGGTTGCACGGGACCCACATCTGCACACACATATAATGTACTTGTCAGCACTACATCAAAAAAATAATATAATTCACAAAACTAAAAAGTACAAAGGTTTTGTTCTTACCGATATCACCCCATGCTACATCCTCTGGCAGCACCAAGTCAAGATCCTCCTGGAAGTCCGTACCACCATATGGAATGTCCTCAACCATGAGCATCTGGCCCTCTAGCCAGTTGAAAAACACGGGACCAAAAGGGATGATGGGACCCCCACCATGATGGGTCATCAGCTCTGCCCATCTGAACATGTGTGGATCTCTCAGATCCCTGTCATCCAGTACCACCTGCGGGCGCAAGAGAGGAACCCGCTCCAAGAGGAATGACACTATGATTGATCCATATCCAAACTGCTTGAGCTCCCCTCACCGACACTTGGTTAGTTGAGCTCAGATGTTTGCGAGGAGACCCTTGCACTAGTTGAACACCATGGGGGACATACACTCCTCCGCATATAACATCTGGGTCCAAGTAGCCATATGTGGAGCTTGGATACCTGCCACCCTGCTAATAGTAAGCAGTACAGTCCTCAGTGGATGACTCACCACGTCTCTGATGAGTATCTTCCCATTGGAAGGACGAGAAGTAGCAACACAGTGCTGTGACACCATGTCCTCAACTGTACGATCACTGACCCGTGTCCCAGTGAGTTGTACAACATCCCCTCTTTGGGACAAACCAGTTAGAAAGTATATGTCCTCAATGTCAATATTGAGGATATGCTCACCTATGACAAAGTACTGTTGGGCTACATCCCAACTCTGTAGCATGTGTGTCATGAACGGGATCTGGGCTCTCATCCCCTGTATCTAAAAGAATTTGAGCAACCCACAGGTTTGCAAAGCAGCCACACATTTTGGATCATTTGCGGCTTGATCATCCTCTATCTCGTGTTCTCTCTCTCGCCACTCTAGCACCATCTTTTCTTGCTGGGAGCCTGCCAAAAGGAGCATTTAAAACATGTTATGTCCTTTCCCAACTAGCACAAGCTCATTTTTTGAGAGATTTTTGATGTTTGACTTGTGGGTTTTTGCCGTCGCACCTCGCCTTTAGGTACAGGGCGACATCGTCACAAGTCCCATTTTCAAGACTTGCAATGACTCAGGCTCGTCGCAAGTCCCGAAAGGGCCACTTGTGACGAGTCGAGGGCGCAATGGCCCCTCCCCAAATCATAAAAAAACTCAAAAAATGAACAAAAATGGAAAAACTGAACCACTACAAAGTTGATGGCTAGTATTTAGGCCTATCTGGTCCAGACGGTTGGTGAAATGGCGGATCGTAGCTCCCGAAATCAACAAAGGAAGTTTTGGCTCCAAATTGGTACTTCTCCACCCAAATTGGCAATTTGAACAATGTTTCTATTTTTGGCCCATATTTCTATTTATAGAATGGAATGGAATATTCCTTTTCAAATATTTTGATGCTTTTGGACCATTTACTATAGTTTCGACCGTTTGTCATTATATTTGGGGCTATTTGACACTTTCTTTAGTGTACAGGAGTCGTAAAGTGGTCTTTTATAGCGTTTCTCGCATTACCAACGGTAATTACAGGTATGAACACTCCTTTGAACGTTTTGTCATTATTGTTTTTGGTTAAGTCGTAATTATTGCATGAGGATGAGTTTACTCTTCATTTGTTCTCGTACTCGCCAAATCATGAGAACAAGTATCGAGTTATGATTTATCACTTTTCCGGGCTTGTTAAACTTCCGCGGAAAAGGACACCCTTCGGAGTCCATAGTTAAGCTCTTTTCAGACTCCCTAAAATTGAAAAGATCGCCAAACGAACTTGTCGTGTTCACACTTGTTAAAGTATTTGAATGGTCGTCTTCCTGGTGATAGTTTACCCCTTTTTTGGACCAAGGGGCACTAATTACGAAAAAGGAATACTACAGCCAATCATGTCTGGAAGAGTCCTCTCCCGCGTTGTTTTACCATTTTTCGGGCGATGAGGCTAACTTTACAAAAAAGGACCGTTGGAGTCTTCTTTAGTTCTTTTCAAACTCTCTAAATGTGAAATGACAACCGAGTTTGCCTTCTATGGACTCGTTAAATTTTCACATTGAAGGGCTCGTCATGGGACGAACCCCTCCTATCCTATGTTTAGAAAATATTTGGGATTGGACTCATCTATGAGATGAGCTATACCGAGCATCTGGTTACCCTCATCAAGCTCGTTAAAAAACACATGACGCACTCATCGTTCATGATGGGGAAAAAGGAAAGTGTTTGTGTTACATACCTTAGTGGCAGTATATAGTCGTTCTTGAACATGGCACTCGTCTGCATTTGCATACCGATACTTGGGTCATCTGTTTGTCTATGAGTCCCAGCATACTTTCTGAGTCCTGTTACTCCTCTGAGTCATTCAGAGAAAGCTTCCACTATCAGTTGCATTAGAAGTTTGCATCATTCTCATGTCAATACTGCCAAGTCATGCCATGCCCATGTTCAAGAACACATTCATCACTCATCATTTTTTAGTCAGTACACACGTCGTCATGCCATTGTTACTTTGAGTCAGTATCGCATGTTATTGTACCATCTGATCCACTCTACACATCTTTTGTCGTGTTTTGTGTCGATTGATGGGGGATTCATTATGGCCCTCCTTCGACGGATTCGTCCTTGTCGAATTCAACTCATCATCCAAGGACTAAATCTAGAAACCAGTCAAGTACCTTGGTCCTGCATACCTCAATGGCAGGTCACCTCGCTTTCATCATGAGTTTACATCATCGACTCTTGATTGAAATATTTCATCTTGCGTTCGACGTCAACTCATTTATTCATGCTTGATGATATGTACTGTGATACCTTGGGAATCATTGACATGAATGGTGATCTCCCTCGCACTTGTTAACGGTTTACATCAATGACTGGTAATCAAGTGGTTTCTACCATGTTCGACGTCAAGACATTTGTAATCACATGGATAGATTTGTATCATTGCGGCTTCAGCTTGAAGACCCAGAGGAGTCATGTTTTACCCAGGTTGCGATGGAGTTTGTATTGAGTCATATTACACGGATCCACTTTTGTATTGGTCATGGCTGTGTTATCATCTCATCATGGATCTACGCTTGTGTCTAGTAGCCATGATTGTGTTCAGTCGGTCATTACTCCTATGGATCTACAATGTATTGGTCGGCAGCCATGTTGTACTACATATGAGATTGTCAGTTCAGAGTCAGTTGTAATACAGCAGCGTCCTTCATCCGACAAGTCTTTTGCCATTATTTCTATCAAATCACTTCACCTGTACATCCTTAACAGCTTCATGCTTTGGGGGGCATTCTATTACACCTAAAATCTACTCATCATCATGATTTAGTGTATACATCCCTGAAGTCATCTAGACCAAGTACTCATTTGGGAGGATTTGTACTCAGTTTGTACAACCTTTTGAGAGGTCGTCGTAGGTTGCACACTAGCAACATGCGACATCGTAAGTTTCTCTATATCAGGGTGTGACAAAGTCTGTTAATGGGAAAAAATAGCCATTTCGAGATCTTTCTCGAAGCTTTCCCATTTAGCGGCTTATCCCTGATCTCTTGGAGAGCTGGTACTCGACCCCTAGCCTATTGGGAAGATCCCCTATCTCTCTCCTACCATCTCTCATCCTATCCTATCCATAACTTCATCCACTTAGTCCTATATATATGAGGCTCATTCCCATACCAAAGGGAGGAAGACTATGGTATCTACATGCTGGTGAAATCTCTCTTAGACACCTTCACTCACCTCTTGGAGAATTCATGCTTCCTTGGAAGGGCTTGGCAATTGGCTTGCGTGGAGAAGGGATGCTACGTTAAGTCATTGGTTGTAGTTCTATATCTCTATCATGTACTCCTCTATTTGCAGTAATACAAATGCTTTCCACCAATATCGCTCTTATATGTGATGATGTTGTGTTGTTTACCTGCTTAACTGTTTACATAGATCTCTTATTGTATAGATGCTCTTTACTCGTCTCTGTTTTCTATGTCTTGACAGGTTTTGCAGCTTGGATCTGACGACCGTGGGACATGGAGCAACACTTGGGAGAAAGGATAGCGAATCAAAGAGGTAAGACATCTAGCACTTGATCCTTAAGTAGATCTAGGAAACGTGTTTGTAGTTTGTTCTATTTGTTCTAGACTCGCATTGAGATAGGGAGATCCGGATCGCCTCCGGTCGAGTGGATTGTCCGGTAATAAGGGTTAGGGGTTTAGAGAAAGAGAGAGATTTGGGTTAAGGGTTTGGATATATAGGTAGATAGATATATAGATAGAGAGAATGGGGTTATGGTTTTAGAGAGAAGAGAGACTGAGAGTTATTTGTTTAGAGAGAGAGACAGGCTGGATGTTACGGGATTATATAGAAATAGATAAAAAGAGAGATATTCCGTATTATGTATTTTAAGATATGGAGAGAGATATTGGGGGTTGGGATTTTAGAGAGAGATAAAGAGATATGGGGTTAACGTTTTAGAGAGAGAATGCAATATTTTTGGTTAGGCGTTTAAAGAGAGAGAGGTTGGGGGTTATGGTTTTAGAGAGAGAGAGAGATAATGGGGGTTATGGGTTTAGAGAGAGAGAGAGATTATATGTCAGGGGTTTAGAGAGAGTATTGTGGGTTAGGAGATTATAGATAGATTTTAGGTTAGTGGTTTAGAGAGAGATAGATATTGGGGTTCGGGGTCGAGAGAGAGAGAGAGAGAGAGAGAGAGATTGTGGATTTGGGGTTTAAAAAGTGAAAGATTGGGGGTTAGCAGTTTAGAGAGAGATAGAGAGATTTGGGGTTAGGGTTTTAAGAGAGAGAGAGAAATAGAAAGTGAGAGTTTGGTGGTTAGGGGATTTATAGAGAGAGAGGCATTGGAGGTTAGGAGTTGAGAGAGAGAGAGATTGGGGGATAGGTGTTTAGGGAGATTGAGAGACTAGGGGTTAGGGGTTTAAAAAGAGTGAGAGATTGAGGGTTAGTGGATTATATATATATATATATAGATAGAGAGAGAGAGAGAGAGAGAGAGAGAGAGAGAGAGAGGTGTTTAGGGGTTTAGAGAGAGAGAGGGAGATTGGGTGTTTGAGGTTTAGAGAGAGATATATAAAGGTTGGAGATTAGGGGTTGAGAGGGAGAGAGAATGGGGGTTAGGGGATTATAAAGAGAGAGATATTGGAGGTTAGAGAGATAGATCAATATGATGTTATGGGTTTAAAGAGAGAGAGAGATAGAAAAAAGGAGATTGGGGGTTGGGTTTTTAGAGAGAGAGATTGGGGGTTGGGGTTTTAGAGAGATAGTAGGGGTTAATAGGCATTTAGAGATAGAGGTAGATCACAGAGAGAGCATGGATGGTTAATGGTGGAGAGAAGAGAGACATAGAGAGAGGGGAGTAGTAGGTGGGTTAGGAGCAAGGTTTTTGACAGAGGGATGGAGAGATTATGGGTTTCAGTTTAGAGAGAGAGAGAGAGAGATCATAGGTTAGGGGTTAGGAGAGATCGAGAGACAGATTTGAATTAAGAGAGAGAGATCGACTTGGTATTAGGGGTTTAGAGAGAGAGAGAGAGAGAAAGAGGGAGATTGGAGGTTAGGGGATTAGAGAGAGAGAGAGAGAGAGAGAGAGAGAGAGAGATTGGAGGTTAGGGTATTAAAGAGAGAGAGAGAGATATGAGGTTAGGGGATTATAGAGAGACATTGGGGGTTTGGGTTTAGAGAGAGAGAGAGAGATTGGGCGTTAATAGTGTTTAGAGATAGAGTGAGATCACGATGGGAGAATGGATGGTTAGTGATGTGGGGAAGAGAGACATACAAGTGGGGATGGGTAGTTGGGTGAAGGAGGTTTTGGAGACAAAGAGAGAGAGATATTGCAGGTTAGGTGTTTAGAGAGAGAGAGAGAGTTATGGGTTTAGAGATAGATATTGGCGGTAAGGAGTTTAGAGAGAACGATAGATTTTTGTTAGGGGTTTAGAGAAAGATAGAGATAGGGAGAGATTCATGGTTATAGGTTTTGAGAGAGAGATAGAGAGAGATTCATGGTTATAGGTTTTGAGAGAGAGAGAGAGAGAGAGAGATTGGGGATTAGGTATTTAGAGAGAGGGAGATACATTATAGTTTATAGTTCGAGAGAGAGGGGGGAGAGAAAGAGATTGTGGGTTAGGCGTTTAGAGAGAGAGGGAGATTAGGGGTTAACGGTTTAGAGAAAGAGAGAGAGAGATTGGTCGTTAGGCAGTTAGAGAGGTAGAAGAGATTGGGGGTTAGGAGTTTAGGTAGAGATAGCGAGAGATTGGGGGTTAGGGGTCTAAAGGGAGAGAAATAGAGAAAGATAGAGAGACATAAAAAGAGAGAGAATGGGGTTTATGGGATTAAAGGGAGAGAGAGAGATTGGAAGTAAGGGGTTTAAAGAGAGAGAGAGAGAGAGAGAGACATTGGAGGTTAGGGGTTTAGAGAGAGAGATTGGAGGTTAGGGGTTTAGAGATAAGGATATTAGGGGTTAGGATTTGAGAGAGAGAGAGAGAGAGAGAGAGAGAGAGAGAGAGATTAAGAGTTAGGGGTTTAGAGAGAGAGAGATAGATTGGGGGAGAGGGATTTGGAGAGAGAGATTGGAGGTTAGGTTTTTTTAGAGAGAGAGATATTGTGGGTTCAAGGTTTAGAGAGAAAGAGATTGGGGGTAGAAGTATAGAGTGAGAGTGAGAGAAAGAAAGAATGGGATTTAGGGGTTTGCAGAGAGAGAGAGAGAGAGAGAGAGAGAGAGATTGGGGGATAGGGGTTTGGAGATAGAGATGATTGAGGGTTAGGGGTTTAGAGAGAGAGAGAGAAATATATTACGGGTTAGGGGTCTAGAGAGGGAGAGTAGGGTTAGGGGTTTAGAGAGAGATTGGGGTTTAGGGGTTTAGAGAGATAAAGAGATTAAGATTATGGGTTTAGAGAGACATAAATATTGAGGTTTAGGGGTTTAGAGAGAGCGATAAAGACATTGGGGGCTAGGGGTTTAGAGAGAGAGAAATTGGGTGTTAAGGGATTAGAGAGAGAGAGAGATTAGAGGTTAGGGGTTTAGAGAGTGAGATGGACATTGGGCATTTAAGTGTTTAGAAAGAGAGAGAATGTGATTGAGAGAGATAAAGTTGGAGGTTATGGGTTTTGGAAGAGAGAGATATTGGTGATTAGGGGTTTAGAGAGAGAGAGAGATCTTAGCATTAGGGGTTTAGAGAGAGACATATTGGTGTTTAGGGTTTTAGATAGATAGATAGAGAGAGAGAATGGGGGTTAGGTGTTTAGAGAGAGAGAGATTGGATGTTAGAGGATTAGATAGAGATAGATAGAAAGAGATATATTTGGGGTTAGCAGTTTAGAGACATGGAGAGAGATTTAGAGTCAGGGATTTAGAGAAAGATAGAGAGATATGGGGTTAGCGTCTTAGAGAGAGATATTTTTGGTTAGGGGTTTAGAGAGAGAGAGAGAGAGAGAGAGAGAGAGAGATTGGTGGTTATGGGTTTAGAGAGGGATATAGAGAAAGAGAGAGGATTAGGGGTTTAGAGAGAGAGATTGAAGGTTAGGGGTTTAGATAGAGAGATAGATTAGGGAAATATGGGTTTTGACAGAGAGAGATTAGATATGAGGGGTTTATAGAGAGAGAAAGGGATTGGGTTTTATGGGTTTAGATAGGGATATAGCGAGAGAGAAAGAGGGAGGGTTAGTGGTTTATAGAGAGAGATATTGGAGGCTAGAGGTCTAGAGGGAGAGAGAGAGAATGGGGGTTATGGGTTTATAAAGAGAGAGAGAGAGATTGGGGGTTATTGATTTAGAGAGAGAGAGAGGGATTGGAGGTTGTTTATGTACAAGTAACTTCGGAATGTATTTTAGCCATGTGTATTGTATTCCTATAGAGATGTTATTCCTTTATACGGAAGTGTTTGTATTCCTATAGAGATGTTATTATTCCTCTATACGGAAGTGTCGTCATTTATATTGTAAGTGTCATAACTTATACTTGATGGGTTATTAGACCACCTTGATGGGGTCGGCCCGGTATGATTCATGTGGGTAAATGGGTTATTAGACCACCAAGTGTGGGGTCGACCCGAATTAAGTTAACCATGGGTTATTAGGCCAAGCTAGACAAGTCGGCCCCATTAGTTTATTGGGAAGGACAAGACAAGTATAAATAGAGATCGGGAGATCTCTATTTGATCACTCATTACTCACTTCTATCTCTCTCAGAAAGTGGTGCACTTGTGAGGAGGAGGATCATCTGCTAGGAGAAGACTATCTCTCGTACTTTGGTTGTAATTTGGTTGTATGATTTCTCTATCTATCTCTAAGGAAGTTGCGGGGTTTTTCACCTTCTTGGTTTTCCCTGGTGAAACTTTGTGTCTCTTGTGTGCTTGCATTATTGTGTCCATGATTGATATGCTGTAGATATGTTGTACATGTTATTCTCTCAATTAAGATCCTAGATTAGATTGAAATTTCTAAAAAACTAACATGGTATCAGAGCTAGCCTGAAATAAGGTATGGTATGGCATGTATGACACTTGTTGCACTTGTGAAGCTAGGGATTGATATAGAAAAATCCATTCATCGTAGAACTTTCGCTATACATACATTTAGGCGAGGTTTCAGGATCTGAAAATATTACAGGTCGAAGATAAGATCTCCATGTGCCGTGTGTCCAAAGGACAACCTCTAATTCGTTGTACTTTGTGATTTATGATCTGTACAATATAGGGTTTCTACCTCTTCTAGATCTGAGTCATAAATAGGTGACCTAGGAAAAAAGGTCATAACTTGGCCTAGGAAGCTCCAATTGAAATTTCATAAAAAGTGAAAGGTAGGGAATGGACTGTGCATTCACAATCCAAAGGTTCAGAGGCTGAAAGTGAACCAATGACACGTGGTACTCCATACAAGTTCGCTCTCCTGTTTTATCCCATAAACAGGTCACGTTGCGACACTTGGAATAAATCTCTCTTAGAGAATCCAATTGAGGTCAGAACTATGGGGTTAGAAATATGATAGGTCGGGATACCATAGGTAGAAGTTTTGGACCCTGTGGATTTGTAATTTTGGAGTTACACCAGAAACAATCAGGTGCATATTTCTGTCAAAACAGAATTGGATTTTGAGCACCTTTATTCATGGCTCCGGGAATTAGGGTTTGGGAGAAAGTTGGAATTTTTGTAATCAGAGAGCATGGCTGAATGCTACTCATCAAAATCGAAATTTAGAGACCAATTTCAAATTTTTTGGTTGGGCAGAAGGCCGGGCTTGATCAAACCCTAGTTTGGGACTTTGATCGGAAAAGTGGAAAATTAGGGCTTC
Organism: Larix kaempferi; assembly: GCA_027924585.1. NCBI lineage: Eukaryota > Viridiplantae > Streptophyta > Pinopsida > Pinales > Pinaceae > Larix > Larix kaempferi. The sequence continues at coordinate 20,327,593 of BSBM01000010.1, forward strand.
TGCAAAAGTTGGAATTTTTTAAGTCGGTGACCACAGCTGGAAGCTCCTCTGAAAAATCGAAGTTTAGAACTTTGGATCGAACCTTTTGGTTGGGTAGAAGGGTGGGCCTTATCAAACCCTAGTTCGGGATCCTGTCGAGAAGATCCAGAAGTTTCAAAGGCAATTTTGAGGGGTGAAACTTTGCAGTTTTCAAATTCTGAGTATACCAGGTTGATCAACTCATCAAGGCGCATCTTTCTATCATTTTAGAAGTTTGAAATTCAAAGTTTGAATTCTTAGGGTTTCCCTAACAAACCCTAATCCAACTCCAGATCTAGTTTCTGCAAATCAAGTGGATTGGGTTAATCGTAGAAGAGAATGGATTGGTCACCTGCATAAGTGAAGAAGTTCCAGTTTCAGAGGGAGATGAGGCTAAGGCCTTACATAAGAAGATTACAAGCAATCTTGATAGGTATGACTTATCTAGGTATGTTTCGAGATCTGTTCATGATTAAGTTTATGGTATGTTTGTCTTCATTAAGGTTAGTACAATCTTGATTATCTTTATACTTGTCGTGTCACCTTAATAAAATTATGCATGCAGATATTCATTGATTAGGGTTTTGACACATATGATTGTACTAATGCATTGTGGTGTTGTATGAGGTTGATGTTGTCTTCTAACATGAAAGGTACATCAAGAAAGACAAATCATGTTCTAGTTCAAGAACATATGACCATGTTGACATGAAGACAAAGATTCATCCATTGTCATAGATCACATAGAAGATCTACTTACAAGGTATGTATAACTTGGTTCTGTAATGGTTAACCTATGAGATATGCAGGTTGCTAGCACAAGTCATTGAAGAGAACAAGAAGACATTATGCGGGTATGTTAGACATAACTAGCTAGCATGCTAATCTAGGTATGTTTTTCCTATATCAAGTTAGAATACTACCTTGTGTTAGGATCTCTTATATAAGCATACATGGCATGATTGATAATGGTTATTTATGAAGTTGGAAATTCAAGTAATATAGGGTTTATGCATATTATGTCTCTTACCTTGATTAATGATATGACTAACCAGGAGAGTTCTATGGTCAAATATGAATATGCATGAATAAGAGAAGTATTCCCTAAAACATTGAATGCTAATTCTTATTATCTGTGTTTGAAATGATCATGACTATACATGTTTAAGATTATTGTGTTTTGATAGTATTGAGATTATACTAATGAATGTATGATTATGTATGAGATATTGAGGGTAACACAATGATGATACTAGTAAGTATGCATAAGTGATCGAGGATGGATATAAGCTCAAGGACAGGTAATCCAGGAAGCAAAGATCAAGAGGGAGCACACTCCAAGGAAGAAAATATTGAGAGGGAGTCCACCCTACAAACCAAACAAAGATAATTATTTGAATTGTCATTTCTTGCATATTTGTTTTGCTTATGTTCCTAAACTTAGGATGTGTATTATGCATATTAGAATAATTACATTAATGAACAGTATACTACTAATATGCATGTGATGGGTAAGTGGCCTATGACACTGTACAACATTCCATTGCTACTTATCTAGAATGAAACCTCTTTGCTGACATGTTGGGAGTTGCGCACACTCTTAACAATGTTCTGGTAGAGATTGGAAGGCATCTAGAAAGTTATAGGATATGGATGAATGTTGTATTGAAGAATTGGCTAAAATAATTGCATGAATGTATGACATATTTCTTTATGTGTAAGAATTTGTTCTGAAAACTATGAGAAGTTTTTAATCAAGCAATTTAACTTGTTGTGTAGTAAAGATTGTATACGAGCACCTACAAAAGCAGAACTACAACATTTGTTATAGCAACAAAGTTATCTATTGAAGATATTGAATATATTGAAGTTCCCAGGATTCTGGAAGAATGCCATGATCGAGGAGTACCAGTCGATCATGAAGAATGATGTTTGGGATGCAGTCCCAAGACTTGAAGGGAAGTCTGCTGTGACTTCCAAATGGATCTATAAGATCAAGCATGCTGCAGATGGTAGCATGCAGAAATACAAAGTGAGGTTTGTAGCTCGTGGCTTCTCCCAGAAGGAGGGATTGAGTATGAAGAGACTTCTGCACCTATAGCTAGGCACACTTCCATAATATCAGTACTGGCTGCAGTGATGAAATGGAAGATACACTAGATGGATGTCAAGACAACTTTCTTGAATGGTGTATTCGAAGAGGAAGTGTATGTGGAGCAGCCACTCGAGTTTGAGACAAATGATCGAGAGTCACATGTGTGCAAACTGAAGAAATCCCTGTATGGTTTGAAATAGGCAGCAAGGACCTGGTATGGTAGGATAGATGGATTTCTATCCAGTTTGGGCTTTACCAAGAGTAAAGCAGATTCAAACCTTTACTACAAGGTTGAGGAAGGAAATCCAGTGATACTACTATTGTATGTGGATGACTTGTTGTAACAGGTGAAGATAGATTGATTGCCAACACACAACGGAAGCTTGCTGCCGAGTTCGAGATGATGCACTATTTTCTAGGCATGGAGGTGTGGTAGAGTACAGATGGAATCTTCCTTGGACAAGGGAAGTATGCAGTGGAGATCCTGAAGAGGTTCTGGATGATGGACTTCAAGGCCATGGTCACACCTATGGCATCGAACCTGAAGCTTCTGTGTGATGCTTCATCTGATTCGGTTGATTTCATAGTGTTTCGTCAGATGATTGGGTCCTTGATGTACCTGACGAACACGAGACCAGATATTTGCTTTGCGGTGAACACATTGAACCAGTTCTTGATGGATCCCAGAGGTGTTCACCTGGTTTCTGTAAAGCATATTCTGAGGTACCTGAAGGTTACAACTAACTATGGGCTCAAGTATGAGGCGAATCAAAAGTTTAACTTGCATGGTTATGTTGATTTAGATTGGGAAGGCAGTGCTGCAGATAGGAAGAGCATGTCTGGGTGTTGCTTCAGTATGGGATCAGGTGTGATCTCTTGGTATAGTAGGAAGAAATCCTGTGTAGCACTGAGTACACCTGAAGCAGAGTATGTTGCAGCTTGTTCGGCTAGTTGTGAGGCAGTATGGCTCTGGAAGCTACTGTCTAAGTTATTTGATCATGTGCTGGAGGCTACTGGTATCTTTTGTGACAACCAGAGTTGTGTGAAGCTGTCAGAGAACCCGGTGTTCCACGACAGGTCGAAGCACATTGAGATCAAATATCAGTATATCAAGGATATGGTGCAGAGAGGAGCAGTGAAGCTCCTGTATGTTGTGATGGATGAGCAGATTGCAGATGTGTTGACGAAACCACCAGCCAGAGTGAAGTTTGAATACTTCAGAGAGAGGCTTGGTGTTCTTCAGACTGATGACACTTCGAGGAAGAAGTGAAGGACACATTTGCTGGTCCCATTCCAAGCATGGTGAGAGGAGGATCCTTCCCATGGCTGTGGATGTAAGCACTGGATGATGAGCATCAGAACGATGCTCCAGTTACTGCTCTGTATATGCATCGTGTTGGATGCTAGATATGATCAGTTGGATCATGTATACGTATATGCATCTTGTTGGATGCTGGATATGATGAGTTGGATCATGTATATGTATATGCATCATGTTAGATGCTGGATATGATGAGTTGGATCATGTATATGTATATGCATCATGTTGGATGCTGGATATGATTAGTTGGATCATGGATATGTATATGCATCATGTTGGATGCTTGATATGATTAGGTAGATCATGTGTGTTGATATGTATCAGGTGGATACATTGTATGATCAGGTAGATCATGTATGATGATATGTATCAGGTGGATACATGGTATGCATCAGGTGGATGCAATGATGATCAGGATGATCATGCTATGATGACATGCATCAGGTAGATGCCTTGACATGATCAGGTGGATCATGATTGATGAGTTCGAAGACACAGATGCACAGAACCTTTCCAACATGGTGGTAGATGTGTTCTCCCATGTGAATTGATGTAAGTGCAGAGCCTTTCTGACATGGTGGTAGATGTGTTCTCCCATGTGTGTTGATGTAAGTGCAGAGCCTTTCCGACATGGTGGTTGATGTGTTCTCCCATGTGCATTGATGTAAGTACAGATCCTTTCCGACATGGGGGCATATGTGTTCTCCCATGTGCGTTGATGTGAGTGTTGAGCCTTTCCCGGATGGTCAGAGGAAAGTCCTTCCATGCCGGTGAGTGTAATTGTTGTGTTGTGTGCATTTGGAATGTGCTTCGTGGACAATGATCAGTATGATTATGAGTATTAGGATGATACTCCGTGGTCATGGATAGGTTGTGTAGTTACATGTAAAAGATCCTGGGAGATCCGATAGGTTAAGCAGCATGCTCGTAATCAGTCCTGGGATGCTCTTTCGAGGTTTTGTTGATGCACATAATCAGTCCTATAGATTCCACAGTATGACTAGTGATGATGAAGACCTGCAGGTGGTGGGCCTACATCTAGTATGAAAAAGGACTAGCTTTGTAGAAATTCCTATGATGAGTAGATTGGAGATTGATTGAGATAGCAACAACAGTTATGATGACGATGATTCGTTGATGATGATCTAGAGAAGAAGACTTGTGCTAGCATATCTGTGTCGATAAATACCTTCCTAGTTAAGAGGGAGTGTTGATGTATATGTAACTTCAGAATATATTTTACCCATGTGTATTGTATTCCTATAGAGATTTTATTCCTCTATATGGAAGTGTTTGTATTCCTATAGAGATGTTATTATTCCTCTATACGGAAGTGTCATCATTTATATTGTAAGTGTTGTAACTTATACTTGATGGGTTATTAGACCACCTTGATGGGGTCGGCCCGGTATGAGTCATGTGGGTAAATGGGTTATTAGACCACCAAGTGTGGGGTCATCCTGGATTAAGTTAACCATGGGTTATTAGGCCAAGCTAGACAAGTCGACCCCATTAGTTTATTGGGCAGGACAAGAGAAGTATAAATAGAGATTGGGAGATCTCTATTTGATCACTCATTACTCACTTCTATCTCTCTCAGAAAGTGGTGCACTTGTGAGGAGGAGGATCATCTGCTAGGAGAAGACTATCTCTTGTACTTTGGTTGTATCATTGCTCTATCTATCTCTGAGGAAGATGTGGGGTTTTTCACCTTCTTGGTTTTCCACGGTGAAACTCTGTGCCTCTTGTGTGCTTGCATTATTGTGTCAATGATTGATATGCTGTACATGTTATTATCTTAGTTAAGATCCTAGATCATATTGAAATTTCTGATAAACTAACAGAGGTTAGGGGATTAGAGAGATATAGATAGAAAGAGACTAATTTGGGTTTAGGGGTTTAGAGAGAAAGAGAGATTGGGGGCTTGTGATTTAGAGAGAGATAGATAGATCTGGGATTAACATTTTAGAGAGACAGGGAGAGATTTTTGGTTATGGGTTTAGAGAGAGAGAGGTTGGGGGTTATTTGTTTAGAGAGAGAGAGATAGAAAAAGAGATTGGGGGTTAGGGGTTTAGAGAGAGATATTAGGGGTTATGATTTTAGAGAGAGAGGGGGAGAGATAGATTAGAGGTTAGGAGTTTAGAGATAGAGAGAGATTGAGGGTTATGGTTTTAGAGAGAGATAGATTGGAGGTTAAGTGTTTAGAGAGATACAGAGAGAGATTGTAGGTTAGGTGTTTAGAGTGTGTGAGAGAGATAAAGAATATTGTAGGTTAGGTGTTTAGAGAGAGAGAGAGAGAAAGAGAGAGATTGGGGGTCAACAGTTTATAAGGAAAGAGAGAGAGATTGGGTGTAGGGGTTTAGAGAGAGAGAGAGAGAGATTGATTGTGTGTTAGGGGCTTAGAGAGAGAGAGAGAGAGATTTGACGTTAGGGATTTAGAGAGAGGGAGACATTGGGTGTTGAGGGTTGAGAGCGAGAGAGAGATTGGGGGTTAATAGTGGTTTAAAGATAGAGAGAGGTCACAGGGGGAGTATGGATGGTTAGTGGTGGGGGGAGAGAGACATAGAGAGGAGTGGAAGGGTTTGTGGGTGAGGAGCGAGGGTTTGGAGAGAGAGAGAGAGAGAAATTTTGGGGGTTAGGGTTCTAGAGATAGAGAGAGAGGGATATTAGGGGTTAAGCATTTAGAGAGAGAGAGAAAGAGAGCATTGGACACCAGAACTGAGACTGAGTGGTTAGTGCGGCTAACATTCCAGAAGCACCATTTCCAAGAGACTGAGCCTGAGCATTGGACACTAGAACTGATTCGACAGTTGAAACGTGTCGACAACACAGTATCAAGGGCTGTCGATTTCAGGGTGGATAGTATCCTGGATGGATACATTACTTAGTTTGCATTAGACATGATCAAGTCATATAGTGATGTAGAGAGAAATTTCTTCAGGGGACCAAGGGGAAGGTTCTTGCTATTACTAAAACTATGGATTAAGATGCTCATCTGTGAAAAATGAATTTTGAAGATGACTTCCGACGAGTAGAAAGATCAGTGTGCGGAGGTTGTAGGTGTTGCGTGAATGCGGATCCGATAGAAATATGCGGGGTAGATGGACATGAGTGACAATGAGTTTGTATGGGAAGCTGACGAAGAGTGTGGTGCCTTGAGGAGTGGAGTGATATTCTGGCATCCTGAGAAGAAGAGGAGGACTGAGAGAGAGTCTCCTAAGAAGATCGAAATAGAAGGCTGTGAAATAGGACCACAAGGGAGAAAGAGACCCTATTGTGACGAGGATGGTGACCAGGATACCCTAGAGGCAGAAGAGACACGGATCGTAAGTTACATCATACCTACAACCCCGTGCACTACCCATAATTATACAGGAAGAAACCCAAGCTATTCGCAAAGTTTCCTAACGTGCAGCGGTAAAAGTAGCACATCAGTAAACAATAATAGTAGGAATGTTAGGATGGGAGACGAGGTAAATATGCCTACCTTTCAGGGGAACGGGACCTAGGATCCCAAACAGTATTGGCTCATATGTGAAGTAGTCTGGAATGTGAAGCAGGTCCAGGATGAAGCCATAAAAATGGGACAGATAGCAACGACCCTCAGGGGCCGGGCGTTAGAATAGTTCATGAAGTTCACAAGGGTTCCGACGGGAACACCAGCCAAGAAGTTGGCACAGATCAGAACAACAATGATTGATGAATTTAAAAAACCAAAATCAGAGTCGCAGTATGTTACTGAGCTCAAGGAGATTAAGCAATTCCTGAACGAGTTGATGTGGGAATTTGATCAACAATACAAGACGCTGATAGCAAAAGTGAGTTTTGGGATTAATGATATGCAACAGAAGTAGTGGTTCATCGTAGGATTGGTACCACATATCCACGGACCACTAATGCAACAGAAGGTTGCGACCCAAGCGAAAGCATTGGAGATTGCGATGAAGTTGGAGACTTCACTAATCAGCGAAATAGGGTTGGGTATGGATCAGATACAAGCACAACTTGAAAACTTGATGATCCAACAACAAGACATGAAGAAAGGGAAAGAAGCTCATGAAGAGATCTGGTGTACTAGGTGTAGGACAGAGGGACACCACAAGGATCAGTGCCCAGAATTCTGAGATTATTTGGAATTCGGTGCACCAAATCCCCTCAGTCGGGGAGGGTTGCCTTGGTGTCGTGTCTGTCAAACAAGAGTCCATCGACCATAAGAGTGTGTTTATCTACAGAAAATAGTGTTGAAACCAGAGAACTTGTATTGCAAGTTTTGCAAATCAGTTGGCCACGATGACAATAAATGTCGAGCTTATGGCCTACTCCAGGAGAGAACTGCAGTGACATATTTCATGGCGGGAGAAGAATAGGAACTGGGTCAGCAACAACAACAGTATAACCAGTCGCTGACCCAGTATAATCACCAACCATAGCAATATGATCAGGGGTAGTATGGGAAAATGCAGTATCCGGCAATGCAGTATTTGGTACCGCAGTATCCGGCACCATAGTGTCCGACACTGTAGTATCCGCCACCGCAGTACCCACCATATGGACCACCGCAGCAACTGCAATATGGGAAGGTGCAGTACCAACCCTATGGCCCACCACGTGGAGGGGCTAGAGGAGGATTCTGCAGAGGTCGAGGTGTTGGCGCAGGATGAGGAGGAGCTGCTGGACGAGGGCGAGGACCAATTATATGCTACAATTGTGGGAAGCAGGGGCACTATCAGAGGGATTTCCTAAATCTAGCACCACATCAGTGCACGTATTGCAACAGTGTGGATCATGTCGTTGAAGACTGTTTGCAACTCATTGCGAAATGGTAGACCAAGCATATGCCACCACCTCCACAAAACCAGAACCAGAATCCACCGACTATGCAAATGATATCGACAGAGGCTCGAAAACAACATGCGTTCGTTGGAGTGGTGACATGAGGAGGAGCGACGACAGGAGCTGATGGCCCACAAGTTACTGTCCGACCAACAGTATGGAAACAGGATACTTTTGATTTGGAGGCCAAAAATGATATCTTCTTGAAAGCACGGGAGGCAATGAGACAGAGGAGGTAGTTACCTCTTCAGGAAGAAGTTATCTACGATATGCCATCGACGTTCAACAGGACGAAGTTGCAGGGAAAGGCTAATACCCTAAAAGCTTTCTTAAAGAGTTGCCTGGAGTTGGAAAAGGATCAGGATGCACTGGAGGAGATATCCAATCTGTTGACTCGACAGGAGGGTGTACGCCAGGAACAAAGAGTTAATCACATACACAAGAGGAAGATAGGGAGAGAGATGCGAATGTCAGCACAAATTAGAGCTTTTGATGTTGACCCAATTATATTGGACCTAGGGTCGGATGTCAACATTCTGACCAAGCAGACATGGGAGACCATGGGAAAGCCGCAGTTGGCCTGGTCACCAGTATAGTTGTGATTAGAAAACCAGAGTAAGGTTACTCCAATTGGTCGGGTGTACTAAATTCCCATCGAGATTGAGGGCCTCAAGTCTTATGCCGATTTCGATGTCATTGAGATTGTGGAAAACACCAGCCCCTACCTAGCACTACTAGGGATCGACTGGGAAATTGAAAATCTAGCGGTTATCAACTTTAAGAAGCGAACGATGTCATTCAAAAATCATGATATGAGGGTCATCGCACCTTTGGATCCTGCAGAAGGGCAGTGATACGTTGAACCGGCCAAAGATTAATTTACGGAGGGATGGGATATCATATACAATATATCAGAGGATTACATAAATCCTACAGCAGGCAGTGAATTGGGTTGGCGCAATGTCAGTTCAGCGTCGTCAGATTCAGATGAGGCGCTCGAGAATTGGTAGAACTGGATGCATGAAGTATCATTTAGGAGATGCGCGAGGATCACACTGTCACTGTGATGGGTATCCACAAAGGAGTGCGTGCTACCAACGTATGAGGGATTGCCTAATTTGACCACCTTTCTTGTAGAATTTGAAGAGAAAGTGCTGAAGCCGCAACGTTTATTGGCCTTGGAGGAATCCTTGAAGGCTACTCCTGCGCGCTGGTGGGTAGCGCACAAGTCCAATATAATATCCTGGATACTATGTCACCACCTAATGACTGATAGGTTCGGTGATGCAGAAGGATGTAGCAGAAGAAATTTTGATGGAAGAAGCGATTTGAACGTCCATTTGGTGGAGTGCGAAAGAAAATGGGAATTACGAGCAAAAGAGGAGTGGGTCCATGCATTCATTCACACTTTGGATGAAGTACCGCATATTTGGTATGTCGCAGTAGAACTACGACGCGGAACGACTTCTTGGAAGCAACTAACACTTCGATTTAGACAAACGTTTTGTTTCTCAGATGAGAACCCCTTCATCCACAGTGCACTACAGGTGATCTGCGAGAAGATATTTGAAGCAGTACCGAGGGAGCAACCATTAGAACTTCGGTGGACTGTGACACTGGAAATGATGATGGAGTGCTACAACATCACAGGAGAGCCAGATGATGAGGATGATCGGAGGGCTATACATGTGCTAGAATCAGAAGGTAGTCGTAGTGTCGAGGCACCATAAATTCCTTCTGACAGGTTTCAACAACCATTGAAGATTAAGAAAGTAAACATTGGGACGGAGGAGAACCCAAATTTTGCAAGCATTGGGGATTATTGGGATGAATCCATCATTGTGAAGATGATGGATCTGCTGCATGAGTTTCAGGATTTGTTCCCAATGAAATTCTTAGAGATGAAAGGAATTTTCGGGGACTTAGGTGAAATGAAGATTCCCTTGAAACCTGATGCGAAGCCCATCAAACAGTGGCCCTACCGGTTGAATCCAAGGCATAAGGAGCAAGTGTAGGTTGAGATCGAAAGGATGCTAGAAGCAGGCATCATAGAAACTGTAGACGAATCCGAGTGGATCTTCCCGATCGTGGTCCAGGACAAGAAAATTGGTGAAGTCCGCATCTGTATTGACTTACAGAAATTGAATGATGCATGCTTACACGACCCGTTTCCGACACCTTTCATGGATGAGGTGCTCGAAGGAGTTGGCGGTCAGGAGATCTACTCATTCACAGATGGGTTCTCAGGCTGTCATCAGATGAATATTGCGAAGGAAGACCGAAATAAGACTACATTCATCACAGAATGGGGCTGCTTTCAGTACACAGTAATGTCGTTTGGATTGAAGAACACCCCATCAATTTTTTCATGATTAGTGGTGTTGGCGTTCAAAGACTACATTCACAAATTTCTTGCCGTCTATATGGACGATTGGACGATGTATGGGTTGGTGAAAGATCACGTCGCAAACCTGCGGTTAATGTTGGAACGCTTTCGACAGTACCAAATATCCTTGAACTTGAAAAAGTGTATCTTTTGTGCTCCGTTCAGTATTTTACTGGGGCACATTGTTTGCAAGGAAGGTATGTTGGTAGAATTGGCAAAGATTTCCATTATTGTCGACCTCCCACCGCTGATGGCAGTCAAACAATTGAGAGCCACGCTGGGCCACATAGGCTACTACCAGAATTTTATAAGAGGATATGCAACAATCACAACATCCATGGAGAATTTATTGAAGAAAGATGCCAAGTTTGAGTGGAACGATGAGTTCCAGAAGAGTCTGGACATATTAAAAGAAAATATGGTTGTCGCACCTCTCTTGGCATATTCGGATTGGACGAAGGATTTCCACATCCATGTTGATGCGTCATTAGTTGCATTAGGAGTTATCTTGGCCCAACCAGGAGAAGGCGACATCGACCACCCAATAGCCTTCGCAAGTAGGAAGCTGTCTACTGCGGAGAAGAATTATACTACCACGAAGCGAGAAGGGTTGGCGATGGTGTACGCCCTACAGAAATTCATGCACTACCTACTTGAGGGCTAGTTTAAGATGTTCACTAATCACTCAGCATCAAAATACCTAGTGAAATACCTTATGTTGGGGGGGAATATTTGTCGTTGGTTGCTGCTATTCCAGGAATTCGATTTTGCAATAATTGTAAATCCAGGACGACTGAATGTAGGACCAGATCACTTATCACGAATTGAGTCAGGAGAAGAGCCAAGGAGCATTGACGAAGGATTTCAAGATGCTCAGTTATTTAGGGTTGGCATGGTCGATGACCATTATGAACAAGTCATTGAGGTTTTGGAGACCGGGGAGGCACCAACAGGCTTCACGACCAACCAGAAGAAGCAGCTAGTCGTAAGGGCTGCAAACTTTCAGTTGATTGTAAGACATTTGTATAAGATGGGGATAGACGTGATACTGTGATGATATGTCCTTCCACATGAATAGGAACGGATTCTTACGGAAGCTCATGACAGGATTGTTGGGGAACACTACGTATGATGCACCACTGCGAGGAAGATTTTGTGAGCAGGACTATGGTGGCCGACGATGCATGGGGATGCTGTGGACTATGCTAAAAGATGTGATGTATGTCAATGGATATGGAAGCTGTCATGAAGGGATGAAATGCCACTAGTACCTCAATTGACGTTGCAGGATTTCAACAAATGGGAAGTTGACTTTGTGGGACCCATCAACACACTAGGCAAAAGAACAGGGTCATGCTACATAATTACCGCAACATACTACTTGACGCGATGGGCCGAAGCAGCGCCAGTAAAGGATCGCTCCACTGCGACAGCAGCCAGATTCCTCTTTGACAGTGTCATCACCAGGTTTGGGTGTCCTAAAGTACTAATGAGTGACCAAGGGACCCACTTTGTCAATCAAACAATCGCAGCAATGACAGAGGAATGTTAGATACAACACAGAAAGAGCACCCCTTACCATCCGCAAGCAAATAGAACTGTGGAAGCGTTTAACAAAATCCTGGAGCATGCGCTCACAAAGGTATGCAACACGGATCGGGATGATTGGGATTTGAAGATCCCTGCAATACTATGGGCGTATCGCACAACTTGCAAATGTCTGACTGGCCAGACACCATTCAAACTCGTCTACGGGAAAGAGGCCGTAATGCTGATGGAGTACATTGTCCCCAGTCTGCAGATTGTAGTTGTCACCGGCATGAGCGATGATGGATCCCTGGAGAAATGATTGGCCCAATTGGTACAGCTCGATGAGGACAGATTCATCACAGGCTTTCATCAAAAGGTGGAAAAGGATCGACAGAAGGCTTGGCATGATTTCCATATTAAACAAAAGCACTTTCAGTGCGGGGATACAGTTTTGTTATATGACAGTAAGTTTGTGAAGCATCTAGGTAAGTTGCAGATGTATTGGTTAGGTCCATATGTTATTGATTTCGTTAGTGACGGAGGTGCGGTGCAGCTGAAGAGCTTAGATGGCACGCTATTGCATAAACTGGAAAACGAGAATAGGTTGAAACCCTATCGCCATGATCAGGCGCATAGCAGTTGAGAAACACACAAAAAAAACATCAATGATGACAAAAAGTGGGAAGCATGCAGGAAGCATGGCCATCGAGGTCGGTCGTCGATGCTTCACACGACCGGCACGCAGGAGTCACATCCAAGTAGGATCACTACAGATCGGCATCATAAAAAGACAATGGAAGGGTATGATGATAGATTCGGTTGGTTGTGGCTAATATTTGCAAATGATGATAAAGTACCAAGAAGTAAGCATAAATACCGGCGTCGGGAGTGAAGAATGCATGATAAGAAGTTCAGAGAAGGGAAGTAGTAAGTCGTATGATGCGAGTTTGTAGGTTCGATGCAGAGAGTTAGGAAGTTCAGTAGGGAAGCCCAAGGAAGCTCTGGAAAAGGGTAGTGAGATAGTTGCAATGGTGCACTTCATTTCGAGCGGAAGCACTCTAGGTGTGCTAAGAGCCAGAATGACGACTGTGCACGAACAACCAGCGAAGGAAGCAATGAGGACACTCGGAAGGAATAGAGATGAGGTCTCGGTGATGCCTTGGATGTGTAGGTGTTGGAATGAGTTCTAAGGCTAACAACAGAGGGTGAAAACCCAGATTGAAAGGCTTCAAAAGGCCTTGCACAAGGACATTTCTATCCCCAGCCTGTTTGGAATAGTAATCTCCCATAGATACAAAGGCCTCCACTAGCACTTATGAGGTTCAATCCTAGAAGTATCTGTCTCCCTAACTTGGTTTGAGTTCCAATAAGTTATCTCATCAACTTGACAAAAATGTGAAATTGAATCATTAACTCATCGCTTCAAAATACAATCATGCAATGAAAATTACTGATAATAATTCAAAGATTAAGCATATCCAAGATTATCCTGTTGTTCTTTTTCCAATTGAAAAATTAACATGAACTTAATAATTTCTGTGAATCATTTGCATAAATAGATAAAGATTTTAATTAAAGAAATTCAATTAAAACATTTAATTACATGGATCATGAATTAAGACAAATCTGAATTCTAGATCAATGCGTTAATGAATGGCTGCAAAATCAACAGTATTAGTTGATAATTAAGGTGAAGAAATCAGACATCATCAAAGAAATTTGATAACTTACACAAATAAGATGCCAAAATAAACTAACTTTGATACATTGGTCTGCAAAAAATTACATGATCACAAGTGAAACAACGTTTCTCCATTCCTTCTCTGGCGATTATCTTCCCCCTTTCCCCATGAGGCTTCCATCCCATTAAATAATAATTACAAAAATGGTTACAAAGGATAGCTTTCCCATGAAAACAAGGATTCACAAAATTAGACTATTATAATATTACATCGTAGAGAAAGGTTCATAGCGAATGTTTCACAAAATTTAAAAAGATGTTCATCACATAATTGCGGGAAACATCACGTAATAAACTGTGGAGGTTAACTACAATCTACTAACTGTCTTTGACGGATAGTAAGGGAGATGAAAAATCTCTCTTAGAAGATTTATGATGATAAACAATGTTCTCGAAAACTGAAAAGTCGACCACTTGTTCCTCCTTCAAAGGGATTAATGGAGTGATAGGTTCTTCATTGATTATAAAGTCCTAGATAATGCTATTATCTAGATCAGTTGGCCTTTCAATGATCTTCCTTCTCTTCTTCTGTGGGAGCTGCATGTAGATGGATTGAATCTCATGTTCTTCTTCACTACCGTTTCTTTCATCAAGAACACATGCATCAAAAGGTGGTGACACAAGCTCTTGATATAAAAGAGGCTGAAGTTCTTTCTCTTCACGAAACCTGACCAAAGATTTATGAATTGTTTGCATATTGCTCACAATATAATTATTAGAAGGAAAAATTATAAAAAATTAACCATCAGTACCTTTCTATTACAGTATGGAAAACAACCAATTGCCCATGTTGAAGCCTGTATTTAATAGAGAACAACAAAGATTCCAGAAATGACTAAGCGTAATGAATTGCCATGATTAAAACCTTACGATATGGAACTTGCAATTATCAGGTTTGAATTGAAGTAATGCACAACATGCGTCGACATGGATTGGATTAAAACAGGATAAGATTGCAATAATTCACATATGATTAATGTCAAATCTTAACACTCAATCAATTACAAATTCGTTGAATCAATGATTATAAATCATATGAGACCACAGGTGAAAATCACAGCTCAAAAAATCTGATTGCAAGTAAAAAATGGTGAAGCAAGATGAAGAACTGAAATGATTATTGAAAACAAAAACAATCCAATATCAACTGCAGGATCGAGGAAAATCAACGGTTAAGATTAAACATGCAAGTCGTGGAAGAAAAATGCGGAAGGTTTATTTTGAAAATGTATACATCATTCTCGTAATCCGCAATCCAAAAGTTACGGGTTGCGGGATCATGACTCTAAACATTATCAAACGAAAAGTTCCCCGCAATCTGCAATTTGCGGGTTGCGGGATCGCAAATGTGCAAAATTAAATTAAAAGGTGTTCCCGCAATCCGCAAGTTGTGGGTTGTGGAACAAACAACCACAATTATTAAACAAATAATTCCTCTCCCGCAATCTGCAAGTTGCAGGTTGCAGGCTGTGGAACAAAAGCGTTTCAAAACTCGAAAACCAAGCTCCCGCAATCCGCATTGTGGGTTGTGGAAGGACTGGGTTTTTTAGGAAAAATCTGTACTTTCTGCAACTCTAAAAAACACACAAAACCAAGTAGATTTTCAAAAGGAAAAATTACTAACTTGATCAAATCAACACAAAGAGATTAAAGCATGAAGGAAAACCCCAAAATAACCAAGGATTTTAATCAATTTCTTTGCATATAAAAAAAATTGGGGGTTCCCATGTTTTGTAGAAAACATGGGATCTGTTGTACCTACAACAAATGGCGATTGGCTTGGAAGAACCAATTATCTCTAAAAATGAAATCTGTAATTACAAGGAAGACATGTCAGCTAACTTGATATTTTAACCTGTGATTTACAAAATGTTCTCATAAAACACAACCTGAATAGAAAAGTTAGTCATATGATTGATATATCCCCATCCAAAACCATTTAATGATGATGTTCATATGACAAAGCAGTCTCAGAAGTAAATAAGAATCCTTAACCATTATGCAGTCATTGGAAGGAAGTTTATGATGAGCCTTAAAACAAACCTAGAGCCATTTTGGGTTACCAAATATTGAATCACCTCGACTTTATTAATTATTTACTTATGTACAAACATATTACTCACAATATATATATTTTCCTTTCTCCTTTTTCTTCTTTTCTTCCTCTTTTTTTTTGAAACATAATGAAAATATACAAACAAGACATTTGCTAATACAAGGCCATTGCCTTGACTTGGTGATCAGATATTGGCAATGCCATTCACAGACCTAATATGGAAACTGCACAAGCTATCTCGGTAAGGAGACTCCCTGTCTTTTAGCTTTTGACACTAAAAACAATTACCATGGATTGGTGACCATAAGCGGTAATTATAGTTCAAAATCAGACCCATGATCATGGTAGGGATGGTTTGTAATAATACCTCCCTTATCCTTATATACAACAAAGTGTCTAACAAAAGAAAACAAAATTGATTAGTGCATAGCTTACGAGACACTACCATGGCTTGGTGGCCACATGATAGCAGTGTTACTCACCGATGTTTTGCAGATCATGAATGGACCGACTTGTGATAGGATCTTCCACCTTCCAGCAATGGATAAAAGTCATCCCCCAAGTTTGGTGGCTTGATGTGGAGATGTCATTCCACTTAAACATCTATGAAAATAATGGGCTCGCTTGTGATAAGACCCCCCATCTTGCAATCTATAATTATTAAGGTAAATTATAGTTAAGGTGATCAGAATGGGATCCAGAATGGTTAAGGCTGACAAGGCTATAAATATATGCTGCCATCCACTAATGAAACATAAGACAAGAAAACTAATTGCTTCCTCAACTTCAATTAACCAAGAAAACATCCATAACGATACTGATTAAGGTGGGAAGGTATCAATCAAGGCTTTGCAAATTGTGACTGTTTTGATTTCATAGAAAACATTTTCAACTACAAGATAAGAGGAATAAAAGCTGACATTGTTTACCTTAAAAATTCAGACTCAAATTATCCTGAGACATACTAATCAACCACCTTCACCAAAAGGTTTAAGCATTATTCAAAAATGAAAACCCATGTATAAAAGAAAGAAAATCAGAATGAAAACAAAGCAGGACAAGCAAACAAACCACACTTTATGTACAGTAAGTGAATCTGCTCAATCAAACAAAGTACTTTTTGAGCAATTGCACATTGATTGGGTAGGTGTCTATGATACCCTCCAGTGTCTACAACCGGACAGTACTAGGACCAATATTTTATGTAACAATGAATGGTCCTAGCCAAAGGCGTTGGAACTTAGTGTAATCATTCTTGTCCTTGTGTTTCTTATCCCGCTTCAACACTAAGTCCCCCACATTAAACTGTGAAAATCCTCATAGTAGATCTAAGAGATGATGTACACCTCACAAGATAGTAATTGATTAAGCAAGAAAATAGAAGAAGAGTGGTCAATGCAGTATAATGAGCAACAAAATAATAATACAGTAGAACTCGGATAAAAGCAAAAATACTTTACACACACTAATTAATTAATCACAATATGGACAAATAAATAGTACAATGCATGAGGATTTGAATGCCTAAGGTGGCAATTCGAATTAGCCTTCATGGAGTGATCAAAGGATCACTGGAGTGTCATCAGAGCATAACTAGTAGTCTATGTCATCATCAGTGGAGTCATCAATGCTCAAGTAACTGTCAACCATCAGTCAAACTGAGTCTAACCGAGTGTGGTAGGTGTAACTAAGTGTAATTGGAACTAACTGAATGAAGGAGGCTCAGTGGAGGGCGCATGAGGAGCTAACTGGAGCTAGAATGGGTAGTTTAGTCTCACTGGAGGTCCATCAGAGTGATAAGGTCAGTTAATCCTTAAATCAAGGAAGGAACTGAAGATAACTGAACTAAACTGAAGTGGTAGGTAAGAAGGGTGCCTTTCTCAACTGGTAGATGAAAGGAGGGTGCACTAAGCTCTAGGAGGGATGAAACTGATCTGAGAGAAGCTCCCGGGGGACGGCTAACTTAGGTCTAGGTGCTGGACTAATGACTGGGATGCATACAAACCCTAAATACATGCAAACCCTAAATGTGCATGCATGACTAAAAATACAAATAATGAAAATGCTACTAGGACTAGGATGGAGTATAGGAATATCCTAACATAAACTCCCTGTTAGATGAGGACTTCTCATCAAAACACCTCTTTCCTAGTTGTTGGTGGTTATACAGCTTGTTTTTGGACTTCTCCCTGTCTTCTTCCAACTTGAGTAACATATCAATTCTGTGCTGAAGTGGGGAAGAATAATCCTCTTGTATAGACTGTGTCAACTGCAGTGAAGGAATCATGAGGTTGGATGGCAAGATGCCCTCATCATAAACTAAGCAATAAGGGGAATTTTCTATGGATGTCTTTGGGGTGACCCAATATGCCCAAAGAGCGTTGCATAACTGGGTATGCCAATCTTTATGATGAGTAGCAACTGTCTTGTTTAAGATATTTACCAAGTTTTTGTTGGAAGACTCTATTAGTCCATTCCCTTGTGGATAATAATTGGCAGAAAACTTCATCTTTATCCCTTTTTCAAGGGCATACTGTGTAAGATCAATGGAAGAAAAGTAAGACTCATTGTCAAATACTAAAAATTGAGGAGCACCAAACCTAGTGACTATTTGGATTTCAAGGAATGATATCACTTGGTTTGTGTTACATTGTGAGGGGGACTACCTCTACCCATATGGTAAAGTAGTCTGTAGCTGTTAAGATATACTTGTGTTGCAGGGAGGAAACAGGGTTGATGGGTCCAACAAAATCCAATCCCCATTGCTGAAATGGAAACTGGACAGAAACTGGCTACAAAGGAAAGAAAGGTTTTATTACTTTACCAACACACTTCTGGCATGCTTCACATATTCTAACATATGAATATGCATCTTTGAACAAAGTAGGCCAGTAGTATCCTGCCCTGAGGATATTATGTGCAGTGGTCTCCCCTGAGAAGTGCCCTCCTGGAGGTCCTGCATGAAATTGCAAAAGAATATTATGAGTTTCTTCTTTTTCTAAACACCTGAGAAAAACACCATCATAATTCTTCCTAAATAAAACGCCATCTATGAATTGATAAGGTGAATATTTCAACCTTAAAGATCTGCATTTTTTAAAGTCCAGGGTTTTAGGAGAAAACCCATGAGTAAGGAAGAACTTAATGTCATCATACCATTCAGATGCTTGGGTTGTGATAACATTAAGAGAACCTGTTGTTGTACTCTCCTCTTGTTCCCACTCAGCATGCTAGTGTACAGGATCATTGGATTGAGCGGTTCGCAGACACAAGCCTTGGCCTTTGACAATATTTGCTGGTCTGATCTCCAAATCATATTCTTGCAAAGCTGTCATCCAGTGAGCTCTCTTTTCCCATAATTCTTTCTGAACCAAAACATTTCTAATAGTTCCATAAGGAACAATAACTTTAGTTTGAGATTTCAATAAATATCGTCTAAAATGTTTCACAGATTTATAGACCGCATAAGCTTGTTTGTCAATCTGGGAGTAATTGAGTTATGCTCCTTTGAATGTAGAGATCATAAATGAAATAGGGATCTCAGCATCATTATCCTGTTTCTGTGTCAAAACAGCTGCATAGGAGAAATCAGTAGCAAATGTGTATAAAATAAAATCTTTGCTGAAATTTGGAGACATCAAAGCGGGGGCTTCCGCAATGGCTCTCCGGATTTCAACAAAGGCATTTCTTTGTTCCTCAGACCATTTAAATTGGGCATCTTTCTTAACCAATTGCTACAATGGCTTAACAATTTGAGCAAAATTCGGAACAAATCTACGAACAAAATTTATCTTACCAAGAAAAGATTGCATGGCCTTATGTGAACTAGGCAGACCAATTTTCGCAATGGCTTCTGTGTGTTTTGGATCGATAATCATGCCTTCTTTGGAAATAATAAAACCCAACAACTTACCCTTGGTGACTGTAAAGATCGATTTTTTAGGGTTCAATGAGATTCCATATCTTCTGCAGCGTTTGAAAACCTGTGTCAAAGCAGACAAATGTTCATGTCATTTTTTGGAATAAATAGTAACATCATCTAAGTATACAACGACATAATTATGCAACAAACCCCTGAAAGCTATGTCCATAGCTCTTTGAAATGTAGCACCTGCATTAATCAGTTTGAAAGGAATTTGCCTATAGGCAAAGATTCCCCAAGGGGTCCTAAAAGCTGTTTTTAGTTGATCATCAGGGGAAACCAGGACTTGGTTATACCCTGAGAAGCCATCAAGGAGAGAAAACATTTCAGACCCTGCTACCTTCTGTATAATTTTCTCCATTGGTGGAACATGGTAGTTGTCCTTCTCGAAAGCTCTGTTTAAGTTTCAGAAATCAACACAGAGTCTGATTTCCCCATTCTTTTTTCGAATCGGTACTAGGTTGGCAATCCAATGTGTATGCCTTACAGGGAATATAATCCTTGCTACCAGTAGCTTCTCAAGTTCTTTTTTAACAGAGGGTTCCATACTTGGGTGCATCTTCCTTAACTTTTGTTGGTAAGGTTTTACTTATGGTTTCATTGGTATATTATGGTGCATGATACTAGTGTCAAAGGTCTTGAGTTCATCGTATGTCCATGCAAAGACATCTTTGAACTCCTTGAAGAGTTTGATAAAATACCTCTTCTCCTCAGTAGAGCAATCAACCCCTAGATTGATGAAACGAGGGTTCTGTTCAGTTCCTAGGTTGACTGACTCATAGTTGAGGGATGAACTCTAGGTCTTGCAGTTGGTCTTTTGCTTGAATTTATATTGTATATCATAAAATTTCTCTAGGTTGATAACTGATTTAGGGATGAGGTTGGAGGGATCATATAGAGACTTCTCATGCTCAGCCTCATCTATTGCAACATCTTGAAAAGTGTCTTGAGCTATGAGAAAGTCTAATATTTGTCGATCATCATCAAATGCCTTCCAATTTGCCACATTATCAGGAATAGAAGGCATGTACATAAGTTCAATTGAAAACGTTTTAGGGGACAAACCTTTTGGTGGGATCAACCTGGATGCAGTATTAACAAGCAAATCTGCATCAAAATTCTGTGATCTAGGGACTGACTTGATATTAAATGCAGAAAAAGAGTTAGTGAGACCTCTTACCGATTTTTGATAGTTGATCAATCGAGGAGACAAACAATTCATTTTGTTCCTTACCTGTTTTACTATGATCTCAGAATCTCCATAGTATTCGATTACCTGTGCACCCATGTCAATGGATTTCTTGAGTCCCTAGACCAGGGCTTCATACTCAGCTATATTGTTGGTACATTCAAACTCAAGTCTGTAGGAAATCATATTTTTGGTCCCTTTTGGATCAATTAGGACACAACCTGCACCAGCTCCATCTTTAGATCTAGAGCCATACAAAAATAGAGTCCATGCATTTAAATCTAACCTAAAATTTGTATTTACATTATATTATGGATAATGGTACCTGAGAATGGAACAGAAGTGAGATTGACAATTTGGGACCGATTATGTATATTCTCAGTTGGTGACAAATCCGCAGGCAGATCTCCAAAGAAAGTATCAAGTATGCAGCAGGATCATTGGGATCATTCAAGTCCATGACAATTTTCTTCATATAAGGCTGCCTACTGATTTTAATTCTGTTTGGCTTTCCATTGTAGGGAAGCCATAGGTGAGACCATTCAGTTGCAAAGTATCCTTTAAGCTTCTCTAACCAATCTCTACTTAACCACATGCCATACATTTCTGGAATGTCTGCCACAATAATGTCCACTATCTGGTGGATTCTGGGGTCAACAGATAATGTTAACAAAACATTTTTCAGTTCTCTTACTACCCTTAACTTGGATCTGTCCAATTGGACAATTTGAGTAGGGCATGGCTCCCAAGAGGCATTTAACTTTTTGCAGCAGGCTCACTGGGATCATTCAAGTTTGTGACAATTTGCTTCATATAAGGCTCCCTGCTGATTTTAATTCTGTTTGGCATTCCATTGTAGGGAAGCCATATGTGAGACCAGTCAGTTTCAAAGTAGCCTTTAAGCTTCTCTGACCAATCTCTACTTAACCACATTCCATGCATTTCTGGAATGTCTGCCACAATAATGTCCACTGTCTGGTGGATTCTAGGGTCAACAGATAATGTTAACAAAACATTTTTCAGTTCTCCTACTACCCTTACTTTGGATTTGTCCAATTGGACAATTTGAGTATGGCATGGATCCCAAGAGGCATTTAACTTTTTGCAGATAGACAAAGGCATCACATTTGATGAATCCCCTGAATCAATCATACAATTATGGACATTTCTATTGAAGACTTCAAAAGTAAGCAAGAAAGGAGGTTCCTTCTTGCTACTTGGTTTCTGATTTCCATTTTTAGAATATATTTCCAAATTGTTGTTCTGAGTTTCCCTGGGCTTGTTGACAATCATACTTTTGGGAAGACTATCTCTCATTGTAGGGATTTTCAGAAGTTCGAAAAGGGAAATATTAGCATTCATCCTTTTTAAGTCATCAATTAGATTGTACTCTATTTCAGGAATTAAAGTGTCCTTATGTATCGGTGCTTTACCTTTGTTTGGGGTGGGTGCTAAAGTGGAAGCTTCTTGTGTGGGCTGCCATCTACTCATTGTATTGTAGGGATGTTGGACATTGAAGACAGCCTTAGGCTCATCTTCCTCCTCAGCCATAGGAAGTTTTGAAAAGAAGCTAATTGTGTTTATCTGGTGATCTTCTACTTCATCTAGGGGTTCAGGATCTTGATTTTCTTGTAGATTTTGATCTTGTTGATCAAGAGAATTCTATGATTCTGAAACCAAAGCCTTAAAGATGGAAATAATTTCCTCTACATTCAATCCTTCATCCGGGTTAGGTGGAACTTGGTTTTGTGGGGGTTGGTAAGGCCTTCTGAAAGGTTGTCTCTTGAACCCCCTGTCATTATTCTGATTTTTTGTGTTTCCTTTATTCAGGTCTACCATTTCATTTGAGATCTTTTGGAGGAAATTCTTTACATTAATCATCTCAAATGGGTCCTTGTTTTGTACTGTGGGTTTTGGAGGAGTTTCTTGCTTTCTTTTAGAGGTTGAAGGTTGATCTGATGGAACATCAGGATTATCCTTTAGGCAAAATATGTCCTTTTCAACTTGGATAGCCTCTGCGAAGGCTTCCTGCAAATTATCTTTCCATTTTATTTTAACCCACATAGCAATGAGAACAGGTAAACCCTTCCCATAATAAGCAACTAGCAATTCTTCTGCAGGGAGAAGAGTAACAGGGATTCTATTTTTCAAATATGAAAACCTTTGATTATAATCTTTTACCCTCTCTTTACCTGTAATTTTCATTGATGATAATTCTAAAACCAAGTCTTCTGGAGTCTTATCATCTCCAAATTTATGAATAAATAGTTTTCGAAGTCATCCCATGAAGGAATAGATCGAGGTTGTAGGGAAAAGTACCATGTGGATGCTTTTCCCTCGAAGGTGTACGGGAACAACCTACAAACTACATCTTCATGAACGACACTCCTAAGTCTAATAGCCTGCATGAAGGTTTTGATGTGATCAAGTGCATGTGATTTGTCATCAGGGTTAAACTTGGGGAGACATTTCTCAGGATTTTTGTGCAGTCTATGTTGTTCACCAACAACGAACACAGTATCCTGGTCTAGTCAGGGTCTGCTTCCACCTTCTGCCATGGGTAAGTCTTCTGAATATGAACTGGATGATGAGTCACTACCAGATGATTCGTCAGATGAGGATGATGAAGATGAAGGAGGAGTTGGTGGTGGCCCACCTGTGGCGACGTTTGGTTGGTCTTGCTCTGTTTCACCAAACAATATATCGAGATCGAAATCGGGAGGAAGATTGTGGCGAGGTGAATTATGTTGTTAAGGGTTTGGATGATCTGAATTTTGATTA
Organism: Larix kaempferi; assembly: GCA_027924585.1. Lineage (NCBI taxonomy): Eukaryota > Viridiplantae > Streptophyta > Pinopsida > Pinales > Pinaceae > Larix > Larix kaempferi. The sequence continues at coordinate 20,351,465 of BSBM01000010.1, forward strand.
TTCAAATTATTATCTTGCGGATCATTGTTCTCGTGATGAATTGCTGCTTGTCCCCGATTACGCTCTTCAACGATCCTTTGATGTAACCTAGAAACACTATCAGAAGAACCTTTGAGTATTTGTTTGAGTGTAAGGGGTCCCCTAGTTGGTGATACAAAAGTAATTTCGCCCCTTCTAGTTTCCTACTCTATCACAGGGGTGGCAGGAATGACGGTTGTATCTTGTACAGGTTGTTCCGTAGAGGTTGATGCCTGTGTATGATTACAGGTGACAATCGATATTCATGTTGGAGGAGGTTTGCTAGTGTTTCATTTAGACATAATTTGCATTGTTCCATCCTTCTAGCGCCATTTGTTGATGCCTCAGATGTGTAGGTGATGGAATGAGTTCTAAGGCTAACAACAGAGGGTGAAAACCCAGACTGAAAGGCTTCAAAAGGCCCTGCGCAAGGATAGGTCTATCCATAGCCTGTTTGGAATAGTAATCTCCCATGGATACAAAGGCCTCCACTGGCACTTATGAGATTTGATCCTAGAAGGATATGTCTCCCTAAGCAGGAAGATCAAAGTGTCCTAATTCTAAAGTCGATCTAAACCTAAGAAAACTCTATCTTAAAAGAAAATCTAAGCTAAGTCAGATCTAATCTAAAAGGAGTGTATTGTTTGTGTGCGGGGTAACTTGGTTTGAGTTCCAATAAGTTATCTCATCAACTTGACATAAATGTAAAATCGAATCATTAACTCATCGCTTCAAAATACAATCATGCAATGAAAATTACTGATAATAATTCAAAGATTAATCATATCCAACATTATCCTATTGTTCTTTTGCCAATTGAAAAATTAACATGAACTTAATAATTTCTGTGAATCATTTGCAGAAATAGATAAAGATTTTAATTAAATAAATTTAATTAAAACATTTAATTACATGGATCATGAATTAAGACAAATCTGAATTTTAGATCAATGCATTAATGTCTGGCTGCAAAATCAACAGTATTAATTGATAATTAAGGTAAAGAAATCATACATCATCAAAGAAATTTGATAACTGACACAAAGAATATGCCAAAAGAAACTAACTTTGATTCATTGGTCTGCAAAAAATTACATGATCACAAGTGAAACAATGTTTCTCTAGTCCTTCTCTGGTGATTATCTTCCCCCTTTCCCCATGAGGCTTCCATCCCATTAAATAATAATTACAAAAATGGTTAAAAAGGATATCTTTCCCATGAAAAAAAGGATTCACAAAATCAAACTATTCTAATATATCATTGTAGAGAAAGGTTCATAGCGAATGTTTCACAAAATTTCAAAATATTTTCATCACATAATTGTGGGAAACATCCCATAATAAACTATGGAGGCTAACTACAGTCTACTAATTGTCTTTGACAGACAGTAAGGTAGCCTAAAAATCTCTTAGAAGATTTATGATGATCAACAATGTTCTCGAAAATTGAAAAGTCGAACACTTGTTCCTCCTTTAAAGGGATTAATGGAATGATAGGTTCTTCATTGATTATAAAGTCTTGGATAATGGTATTATCTAGATTAGTTGGCCTTTCAATGATATTCCTTCTCTTCTTCGATGGGATCTGCATGCAAATGGATTGAATCTCAGGTTCTTCTTCACTACCGCTGCTTTCATCAGGAACACCTGCATCAAAATTTGGCAACAGACTCTTGATATAGAAGAGGCTAAAGTTCTTTCTCTTCACGAAACCTGACCAAAGATTTCTGAATTGTCTGCATATTGCTCACAATATAACTATTAGAAGGAAAACTTATAAAAAATAAACGAACATGACCTTTCTATTACAGTATGGAAAACAACCAATTGCCCATGTTGAAGCTTGTATTTAATAGAGAACAATAAAGATACCAGAAATGACTGAGCGTAACGAATTGCCATGATTAAAAACTTATGGTCTGGAACTTGCAATTATCAGGTCGGAATTGAAGTAACGCACAACATGCGTCGATAGGGATTGGATTAAAACAGGATAAGATTGCAATAATTCATGTATGATTAATGTCAAATCTTAACACTCAATCAATTACAAATTAGTTGAATCAATGATTATCAATCGTATGAGGCCACAGTTGAAAATCACAGTTCAAAATATCTCATTGCAAGTAAAAAATAGTGAAGCAAGACGAAGAACTGAAATGATTATTGAAAACAAAAACAATCCAATATCAATCGCAGGATCGAGGCAAATCAACGGTTAAGATTAAACATGCAAGCTACGAAAGGTTTATTTTGCAAATGTATACATCATTCCCGCAATCCGTAATCCGCAAGTTGCACGTTGCCGGTTGCGGGATCACGACTCTAAACATTATCAAACGAAAATTTCCCCGCAATCTACAATTTGCGGGTTGTGGGTTGCGGGATTGCAAATGTGCAAAATTAAATTAAAAGGTGTTCCCGCAATCCACAAGTTGCGGGTTGTGGAACAAGAAACCGCAATTATTAAACAAATAATTCCGCTCCCGCAATCCGCAAGTTGCGGGTTGCAGAACAAAAGCGTTTCAAAACCCGAAAACCAATCTCCCGCAATTCACATTGCAGGTTGTGGAAGGACTGATTTTTTTTAGGAAAAATCTGTACTTTGTGCAACTCTCAAAAACACACAAAACCACAGAGATTTTCAAAAGGAAAAATTACTAACTTGATCAAATCAACACAAAGAGATTAAAGCATGACGAAAAACCCCAAAATAACCAAGGATTTTAATCAATTTCTTTGCATATAAAAACAATTGGGGGTTCCCATGTTTTGTAGAAAACATGGGATCTGTTGTACCTACAACAGGTCTCACCCGAGGTGTCTAAGAGTGCGGTAATATTTAGAATAGTCAAGTTTTTCCCGACCACTAGCACACCAGGGGCGACGGCTCGTTGACTCCAACAGTGGACTGTCAAAGGTGCAAAACAGACGTGCTAGAGCAGCTGGCCTGTTTCACAATCTGGCAACAACAAGGAACTTGTCCCCTGGTCACAACAAGCTTGAAGTTCTAGAGTAAGTGCAGACGAGGTAGATGATTGAGGTTGTAAGAGACTGGAGGATGAGTTCGAGGTAGATGACCAAGGTTGCAAGAGACTGGAGGATGAGTTCGAGGTAGATGACCAAGGTTGCAAGAGCCTGGAGGATGAGTTCGAGAAGTACATGACAACGAGCTCTAGACGCCAAGAACCCCTATTGATAGTCATTGTGTCAACAGAGAGATTGGAGATTAGGGGTTTAGAGAGAGAGAGAGAGAGAGATTGGAGGTTAGGGGTTTATAGAGAGAGAGAGAGAGAGAGAGAGAGAGAGATTATGGGTTAGGGGTTTGGATATATAGATAGAGAGAGGGATTATGGGTTATGAATTTAGAGAGATAGGGAGAGAGATTAGGGATTTAAAGAGAGAAACATAGAGATTGTGGGTTAGTGATTTAGAGAGAGAGAGAGAGAGAGAGAGAGAGAGAGATTGGTGTTCAAATATATGGAGAGAGAGATAGGTGTTATCATTTTATAGATAGAGATTATTCGTTAGGATTTTAGAGAGAGATAGAGAGAGATTAGGGTTATGGGTTTAGGAAGAGAAATATATGGAGAGAGAGAGACATAGAGATTGGGGTTTAGAGGTTTATATATATAGAGAGAGAGATTGGAGGTTGGGGGTTTAGAGAGAGAGAAGGATTGGTGGATAGGGGTTTATAAAGATGGAGAGATTGGGTGTTAGGGGTTAAGATATATATATAAAGAGAGGGAGAGGTAGAGGGAGAGATTGGAGGTGTGGGGTTTTGAGAGAGAGAGATATTGGAGGTTAAGGGTTTAGAGAGAGAGAGATATTGGGAGTTACGGGTTTGGAGAGAGAGAGAGTGAGAAATAGAGAGGTTGGGGGCTAGTGGTTGAGAGAGAGAGAGAGAGAGAGAGAGAGAGAGAGAGAGAGAGAGAGAAATTGGGTGTTACAGGCTTCGAGAAACAAAGAGATAAATAGATTTGGGTTTAGGGGTTTAGAGAGAGAGAGAGAGAGAGAGAGAAATATAGATACTAAGGGTTAGGGGTTTAGAGTGTTAAGTCCCCTGCCATCAGATCGATCCAGGGAGAGAACATGGCACTAAAAATGGGCAGCTAGCCCCATATCCATTAAGTAAAACTCATTGATAATAAAAGACATATACATATGCATATAGTTACTAAACACAACGAAATTAAAAGCATCTACATATCTAACATACATTCAACTTTTTCATGACAGTCATTAAATAAATACATTGCAAAATTTAACACAAGAGAGTACTTATCTTAAAAAAAAATAGTCCCAAGCAACCAGCTATGAAACTGCAACATTCCACCCAACCATAGGCCAATTGTGCTTATCAATCTTTTGATACAACTTCCACCCCCGAGCTGGGCATGATTTCCACTAGGAAAAAGGAAACAATAGAATCATGCATAGCCAAATATACGCCAAAATTAGCCAAGCCAATCGACAGTTGGGTTTATCAGACTGCTAGGAAATGGAAAGGAAGAATTGCTAAGCTAGTGAGCTCAACCACAGAGCTATGGATGCCTCTACAAGATCTGTCCAGCTTGGTTCCCCACAATGCCTACACACCTGACTCAAGGAAGTATTCCCTTCACTACTACACAGTCCCTCAAGCCATACCTTCCAATTCAGGGTTGTTCAAGGTGTGCATAGAAGAGTAGCCAACCCTTTCGATCTTCTTGAGAGGTTATTTTCCCCACTAGGTTTATCAAGCCAACTCAGGTCCACTTCCACTCCTAATTTCTTGCTCACAGTTCAAAATAAAACAGGGATACAAAAAACAAAAAAAGTACAAGTGTTGGTCCTGAAGAAAATGTTTTTACAATGAGGAGCCCAATAATGGGGTTTCTACCAGCTTCAGAAAAATGTGGGCAGCTAAAAACAAAAAGCTAAATGAGGAAACAACCCTGGGAAGCTAAATCCGTTTTCAGAAAAAACGTCCATGGGCATTTTATGGCAAAAACAACCTCCATAACAGCCCCAAATCGTGGTCCTCCTCTCCCAACCACTGTGTAACACAAAAATGAGCTCCCATCCATTAAAAAATGCAGGAAAATGATGAAAAACGTGATGTGGAAAGCCCAGCTAGTTCAGACTACGTGAGAGAGAAAAGTCCATGGGTGAAAGATGGCTTTGGTCACCATTTCGTGGGTGTTTTCTTGCCCAAGAAGAAAAAATACGAATTCCCAGGTTGATGGCTTGCCCATGCATGAAATTGGCTTCCATACCTCTTCCTTCCCAAGGCATTAACTACCTCAACCAACTCTTGGAAGAATTAAATGATTGGGTGCATAAGTCAAAATGGGTAGTTGGTGGTTTATAGGTTTTCTCATGAAATTTGGCTTAACACTACTGGCTCAAGGGTTTGAATAATTTCCCTCCCTATTCCTTGTGAAATCATGCCCCCATCTCTTTGTTTCATTGCATAGCTAGTTGTGGGTATTTCATTAAAATTCGTATTTACATGATGTCTTAATTTACATTGTGCATGTGCAACACAAGAACCATAGGCATCTATTTTTAATTGCCGATACATAAAACGCTAAATCGATGGCGGGGCCTTGGCCTTGAGCTCCTCACCATGATTAAATAACAATATTTACATCATTTACAATTTTAATGCAATAGGGTCAAAATCGGGATATTACATAGAGAAAGAGAGAGATTTGGGTTAGGGGTTTAGAGAGAGAGAGAGAGAGAGAGAGAGAGAGAGAGAGAGAGAGAGAGAGAGAATGGGGTTAGGGGTTTAGAGGGAGAAGAGAGGTTGGGGATTAATGGTTTAGAGAGAGAGAGAGAGGTTGGATGTTATGCGATTAGATAGAAATAGATAAAAAAATAGACAATTGGTATGAGGGCTTTAAAGATATGGAGAGAGATATTCAGGGTTGAGGTTTTAGAGAGAGATAAAGAGATATGGGGTAACGTTTTAGAGAGAGAAGGAGAGATTTGAGGTTAGGTATTTAAAGAGAGAGAGGTTGGGGGTTATGGTTTTAGAGAGAGAGACATATTGGGGATTATTGGTTTTGAGAAAGAGAGAGAAGGATCGAGAGAGATTATATGTCAGGGAATTAAATAGAGGATTGTGGGTTAGAGGATTAGAGATATATTTTAGGTTAGTGGTTTAGAGAGAGAGATATATATTGGGGTTAGGGGTTTAGAGAGAGAGAGAGAGAGAGAGAGAGAGAGAGAGAGAGAGAGATTGGGGATTTGGGGTTTAGAGAGACAAAGATTGGGGGTTAGTGGTTGAGAGAGAGATAGAGAGATTTGGGGTTATGGGTTTAGGAGAGAGAGATATATAGAAAGCAAGAGTTTGGTTGTTAGGGGATTTACAGAGAGATAGGAATTGGTGGTTAGGGGTATGGATAGAGACTCATAGAGAGAGAGAGAGAGAGATTGGGGGTTAGGTGTTTAGAGAGATTGAGAGACTAGGGGTTAAGGTTTTAGAGATAGTGAGAGATTGAAGGTTAATGGTTTATATATATACATATATACAGAGAGAGAGATTGGTGTTTAGGGGTTTAGAGAGAGAGGGAGATTGGGTGTGTGAGGTTTAGAGAGAGAGATATAGAGATTGGATATTAGGGGTCGAGAGAGAGAGAGAGAGAGAGATTAGGGGTTAGGGGTCTAGAGAGAGAGAAAGAGATAGATTTAGGGTTAGGGGTTTAGAGAGAGAGAGAGAGTGGAGGTTAGACAGATATATCTATATGATGTTAGGGTTTAACGAGAGAGAGATAGAAAAAGGGAGATTAGGGGTTGGGTTTTTAGAGAGAGAGAGAGAGAGATATTGGGGGTTGGGGTTTTAGAGAGACAGACTAGGGGCTAACATGGGTTGAGATAGAGCTAGATCATGGGGAGAGTATGGATGTTAAGTGGTGGAGAGGAGAGAGACATAGAGAGAGGGGATTGGTAGGTGGGTTAGGAGCGAGGCTTTGGAGAGACAGAGAGAGAGAGGAAGAGATTGTGGGTTTCAGTTTAGAGATAGAGATTGACTTGGTATTAGGAGTTTAGAGAGAGAGAGAAAGAAAGAGGTTTATTGGGGGTTAGGGTATTAGAGAGAGAGAGAGAGAGAGAGAGAGAGAGAGAGATTGGAGGTTAGGGAATGAGAGAGAGAGATATATATGAGTTTAGGGTTTTATAGAGAGAGATTCAGGTTTGGGTTTTAGAGAGAGAGATTGGGTGTTAATAGTGTTTAGAGATAGAGAGAGATCATAGTGGGAGAATTGATGGTTAGTGATGGGGGGAAGAGAGACATAGAGAGTGGGGAGGGGTAGTTGGGCGAGGAAGGAAGGTTTGGAGAGAGAGAGAGAGATTGGGGGTTAGGTGTTTAGAGAGAGAGAGAGAGAGAGAGAGAGAGAGAGATAGAGAGAGAGATTGTTGTTAGGGTTTTAGAGAGAGATAGAGATAGAGAGAGATTCATGGTTATAGGTTTAGAGAGATAGATAGACAAAGATTCATGCTTACATGTTTTGAGAGAGAGAGAGCGAGGCAGATTGGGGATTACGGATTTAGAGAGAGATAAATACATTAGAGGTTAGAGTTCTAGAGAGAGAGAAAGAGAGATTGTGGGTTAAGGGTTTAGAGAGAAAGAGATTAGGGGTTAGCGGTTGAGAGAGAGAGAGATTGGTCATTATGCATTTAGAGAGATAGAGAGAGTTTGGGGGTTAATGGTTCAGACACACAGAGAGAGAGAAATTGGGGGTTATGGCTTTAGAGAGAGAGAGAGAGAGAGAGAGAGAGAGAGAGAGAGATTGGGGGTTAGGGGTTTAGAGAGAGAGAAGTAGAGAAATATAGAGGCATACAAAGAGAGAGAATGTGGGTTATGGGATTAAAGGGAGATAGAGAGAGATTGGAAGTAAGGGGTTTAAAGAGAGAGAGACATTGGAGATTAGTGGTTTAGAGAGAGAGAGAGAGATTGGAGGTTAGGGTTTTAGAGATAGAGACATCAGGTGTTCTGATTTGAGAGAGAGAGAACGATTGGGTGTTAGGGGTTTAGATGGGCAGAGAGAGATTGGCAGTTAGGGGTTTGGAGAGAGAGATAAATTGGGGGATAGGGATTTACATAAAGAGAGAGATTGGAGGTTAGGGTTTTCTAGAGAGAGAGGGATTGTGGGTTTGGGGTTTAGAGAGAAAGAGATTGGAGGTTAGAAGTATAGAGAGAGACTGAGAGAAAGAATGGGGTCAGGGGTTTACAGAGAGAGAGAGAGAGAGAGAGAGAGAGAGATTGGGGGTTAGGGGTTGGGAGAGAGACACTAGGTTTTTTGGACCCAAAATTCGACGACCAAAAAGTCGGGTTTTCTACATCTGGCGGTTGGATATCCGAAAACCTTCATAATTTTTTAATGTTGGTCCAAATTCGGCTGAGATCTGACGGTAGGACGGTCGTCGGTTATCCGATGAAACTTCCTAGCTGGATATCCGACCATATAGCACTTAACAGGAAGTCGGATATCCGACAACTAGCACTTAATAGTAAGTCGGATATCTTCGTCCTGGTCGTCGGATATCTGACGACATTTCCATGTGGAAATGGATGATATCCAACGTTCCTTATCATTGGAGGTATGGCAAGAATGTTGGATATATTTGGCGTGGCCGTTTGATATCCGATGACATTTCCATGTGGAAATGGCCTATATCCGACGTTCCTTTACATTGGAGGTATGGCAAGAACTTCATATATCTTCGGTGTGGTCGTCAGATATCTTCGGCCTGGTCGTCGGATATCCGACGACCAGGCCAATATCTAATGTTCCTTGTCGTCGAAGGTATGGCAAGGACATCAGATATCAGGAACATGATCATCTAACTCATGTTGATCATGATTATCTTCAACAATGTCTTCTTCTTGGAGAACTTCTTCATTACCTTCATCTACGTTATACTTTACCGGTCTTCCCCTTGGATTGTGTCTCACAGCAAATAACCAACCCACTCTACCTGGAACCTCAGAGTAAAATACATGTTCACATTGGGTTGGAAGAACATAGGGCTCTGTTCCTGGCTCAAAAAACCTTGTATTTACCATGGTAAATCCATTATCATGTTCAATAATTGTTTTATCGGGATCACGTTGATTCATTCGACACCTGTACCATTTGACAATGAACATAAATACCTTGAAGGAGTTAAATTCACACTGAAGAATGTCTTCCAGATACCCATAGTATCGATTTTTAGATATTTCTGGATGTCTGTCACTTCTAGAAGAGACATTGGTCACCTCAAAGACTGCATATATTCCACAATATGATGTTTTCTTCGTTTCATCCAACTTTTGATGCGATATCTACAACCATTGCACTACATAGCCTTATGGTGTTTTACCTACAACAAGCCATACAGGAAAAGATTACATAATGATCCAATATTTATGATTAACTAGTGCATGTTTATAATGCCATATAACAGGGAAAAAAATCAGCGTGTGCAACGACAATATTTTTTACAAATAAATAAATAGTGTGGTTGATTAATGCTTACCTGCTTATCTTTTAAACCTCTTGCTAAATCAATTTCCCTTTGTGTTAGATTGGTATCTCCATTGCGATGTGCAACTTTAACTAATGAAGCCACACATTCCCGTGATATTCCATGACCAGATTGTTCACATCGTTCGATCCATACCTTCATCGAGTTAAGATTGTTTGCGATGTATAAATTAGTTGCATCCCACTCTCGACCCACTGTTTGATGACAATAAAAGTAAAATTCAATACAAATGTATAGTTACTTAACAAAGTATATTACACTCTAAATTGATGCAAAATATTGAATATAAAAATAGAATATGTATGTTATATATACATGAAAATCACCAGTCAAATGTGTTATATTACCTTTCACCTTCCTCGATCTACCTTTCCCCTTTTAGTACTCCCCTTTGAAATCTTTATTGGAGTCCGGATGACAAATGTGACGTAAATTGAGCTTTGACACTAATATAGGAAGATATTCACTAATATACAACATGTTTTGGTATACCATATATCCCTCCATCATAGAACCCTTAGCATATGCTCGTTGTCTGACCAAACCCTTCATAAATTTCAAGTGCCTCTCAACCATCCACATGGACCTTGAGTGCGCAGGTCCACACAGTTCAATCTCCTCAACTTGGTGTATGAGGTAGTGTTCCCGTGCATTGAAAAATGCCGAATGTAGATGCTTCTACATTTCACACATGAGATGAGGAATTTCTCTCCTCCAATACTTTATGTCTTCTTTATGGAATTCTTTAGATGACAACCATCTACAAGTGACATGACAACCCAATCAAGAGATTAAAGGAAAAAACATTATATTATGTAACATGAACTAGAGAACGAAAATAAAATATAAGTTCTATGTTGAATTAAACAAACACTAAGCGCATGGAAAAAAATCACCACTTACCTCATGTATTTCCCGAGACTATATATTATTTGCTTGACATTGTTGTCGAAGTTGTCTGGGATAAAGAGAGGTAGAACATATTGTAACGATAATATACAAATCGTTTCATTTTATCAACAAAGAGTAGACAAACAAAAATACCAACCATATTCACTGGAATAGGAAAAAAAAATTAAATGCATACCATAATAATTACCTTCATGAAGAAATGCCAATCGTGCATTTTCACCCCTGCGAAATCACCTTTCTTTGTTATGATATTCTTCATGTTCGCACAAAATCCGGTGGGAAATTTAATTTTTCGAATGACTTATTTTACAACATTACTTTGCTAGTCCGTTAACATCCATGGAAGTGAGTTTATATTAATTTTCTCTCCGTTGCTATGAAATTGAATGACGTCTTTCATTGCATGGTTGCTATCTTGAATGTCTTTGCAAATTTTGACAATTTTTTCTTTGTCATGCCTTCCATCCAATATTCGCCATAATGTTTCAATCACATTCTTTCCGATATACATTGTATCAAATAGATGAGCAATTTGTAGGTGCTCATAGTAGGACAACCTACTAAATTGTCTAGGATAAATTTTCATTCTTCATGGAAGCCCATTAATGCCTTCATGATCACATGAACGACAATCATGAAATTACATAAATCAATGTCAATTACAGTAAATAACACAATAAAAAAATACAATATAACATTTCAAATATGATGATTCATACGTACCTTGATGATTTCTATTATATTGCAACTTCCATAGGTGAGGTGTCATTCTTTGCGGTTTTAATGCAATCTCTTGCTTGCCATTGAATAGATGTTTTTCGATAGTTCGATACCTATGATTCTTAGAGAGGAAGTGCCTATACTCATCAAACACCTCATTTCCTAATCTTTTTGAATGACGAGATTTGATCTTAGGACCACAATTTGGACATGCAAATTTCCCCTTTGTCTGAAGACCTACATAAAGAGATGGAATATCTATGTGATCATTTATAATTCTATACAAAATGACTTGATTATTTAGAAAAACATGCGTGCATAGTATATTAACTAGCTAGTTCATAAAATTAAATGCAAATAAAGTGGAACTTATAATTACATACCACAAAAATGGGTTAACCCTGGGGCACCATGTATTTCCCATACAAGCATTGCATGGAATTGAAATTTTCTTTGTCGTATTGGTCTAGATACGTCATACATAGTGATGCCATTCCATAAATTTAGTAGCTCGTCAATAATAGGTTCGATATATACATTCATATCTTTGACTTGGTACTTACCTGATTGATTTGAACATATATAAAATATAATTATGAGACGTACCATTTAGATATATAAACCATATTGCATAATAGAAAAACATTAAATATATATATGACATTATGCGACAAAATACGATAAATGAGATACCACTACATTAAAAAAAAAACTGTAGACACAATATACCTGGAACAATCATCGACAACATTATGTGCTCCCTCTTTATTGTCAACCATGGAGGAATGTTATTATTGATAAGAAAAATAGGCCACACGAAGTAAAAGGATCTCATCTCTGCAAATGGATTGGCACCATCTGCTGCCAAAGAAATCCTAAGATTACAAGGTTCTTCTTTAATGTGAGGCCATTTTTTCTCCATATCTCTAAATGAAGACCCATCTGTAGGCATCCAAATAATGTCATCTTGACTTCTGTTCCGTGCATGGTAATCCATAAACTGCGCTATGTTTTTGCACCTGAAAAGTTGTTGCAAACGTGGAATAATGGGAATATAACGTAGAACTTTGCAAGACACCTTTTCTGTTACTTGATCTATTCGATATCTACTAATATGACATTCAGGACATTCTGTTGCAAATTCATGCTTATTATAATATAGAACATGGTTATCGGGGCATGCATGAATTGCTTCATACTGCATTCCAATTTCTTTCATGATGGCAGATAAATCTCAATATGTGCAAGGTAAAATATTTGACGGTGGTAACAAATATTCACCTATCATGCTACAACAAATTAAAATAAAAATCTACTAGTTAATATAATATAGAAATAATATTAATGAAACACATTTCATATTCCGTATTAAATTGACTTATGAATTAACAATAAAATTATTAGACGATCATATATATTATGTGATGGAATGTATTACATACCTTAACATCCATGTGACTGATATGTTTGAAAGACCATTCATAACCTTCAAGTTCATTATCAACAATAAACCAAAGAGAAGATTTGTCTTGGAGGCTTCATAAAGTGGTTCGTATACCTTCTCAAGAAGAGGTATATCATGAATATCATCAAAATGATCGTCATCATCCTCATCCATTCTAACATTAAATGAATCATGGATCAAAGTATTTGTAACATCATCTCAACTATGTTATCAGTATGATCATATTTTTCAATATGATCATTAACTTGTTCTCCATTAATATTCATAGCTCCATGTTCCTCCGGACGATATGCCGTAGGATGTCTTTCCTTTATAATTACATGAAAACCATCAATAGATAAAAGTTATTATAAGAAATTCAAATGCAAAATGTAAAAATTTCAAACGCAAAATGTAATAGCATCAATGATTTTGGAATAAAAGAAGTAAAAAATTGACCTGTTGGTCAAATAGGTGCATCCAAACTTTCCAAGAAACATAAAAATTGACCCAATTACTGAGCAAAGCTATTCAAATATAATTCAAAATTTCCCATACTGTAAACTAAGGTAAGATAAACGATGCTATAGTTTCTATAGAGAAAATAGAAGAGAAACAACATGCCAATATAGTCGTTATTTCTATTATCATGGAAAGTGACACAAATCTAGAGAGCTAAGTGCTTTCCTCGGTGAGTGGGTTACTCTCACTAACGAATAAATAAATGAGTTATTATATTATACCTTAGATTCAACATGCACACAAGATAAAAATAATATAATATAATAAATATTAAATATTAAAATAATATTTATTGTCCATTCTAGTCCCAATCTATTGAAACCATCAATAGATAAAAGTTAATATAAGAAATATTAAAATAATACATACATTTACAAAAGCAATCAAAATAAAAACATATATAATGCAAAACTTACAAATGGATGATATTCATGTCCCCCCTTAGCATGTCCATGTTCCCTACAATTTTTTTCTAGTTGTTGTGATCAAAATTCTTCTCCTCTTAAAGCCCCTGCATTAACTACATGGACAATAACATTTCCCAATACCCTTCTTCTCACTCCATCCCACAATCTAGCAAGCAATTGTCGATTTTGTTCCTTTGGATCAGGGATATTGCTATTTGACATTTTCTCGTAAAGAGCTTGAATGAAGATTATCGATCTTAGAAAATCAAGCTCCACACTTCGCTCGCTTTAATCACAAAAAAAAGAGAAATAATGAAAAATAGTCCGCCGAATAAAAAAACATCCGCAATCCGTCGCTTATATAGCAAACATGTCGGAATGTTTCGGAATTTATAGGTTTTATAATATTACCTCTCGTCAGATTTCTGACGAATTGAACTTAGTTACCATTGGAGAATAGATGTCGGATATTCGCCATACTAGGGAAATATCCGACAGAATAGGCCATCAGATATCCGACACCCAGGGCCATAATATAGTGTCGGATATCCGACATCTTAGGGTTTCATATTAAGCCGAATATCCTTTCGAAATGGTCAATATTCGTCGGATACCGTCAAATGTCGTCGGATATATTATGGACGTAGGATATTCAATGAACCCTTGTATCATATTTAAAAAAACTCATCAAATTTCGTAAATTTGAAGGTGAAATCTGACGACAAAGTCCTTTTTCGTCATAGGTCATCGGATTTTGGGTTCAAATCCACTAGTGAGATGATTGGGGATTAGGGGTTTAGAGAAAGAGATAGAATGATATTGTGGGTTAGTGGTTTAGAGAGGGGGATTAGGGTTAGAGGTTTAGAGAGAGATTGGAGTTTAGGGATTTAGAGAGAGAAAGAGATTAAGCTTAGTGGTTTAGAGAGAGATTGAGATTGGGGTTTAGGGGTTTAAAGGGAGAGAGATAGAGATTGGTGGCTAGGGGTTTAGAGAGAGTGAAGTTGCATGTTAGAGGTTTAGAGAGAGAGAGAGATTGTAGGTTGGGGGTTTAGAGAGTGAGAAAGACATTGGGTGTTTAAGTCTTTAGAAAGAGAGAAAGTGATAGAGAGAGATAGAGATTGGAGGTTAGGGGTTTGGGAAGAGAGAGATATTGGGGATTATGGGTTTAGAGAGAGAGATAGATCTTGGCTTTAGTTGTTTAGAGATAAACATATTAGTGTTTAGGGGTTGAGATAGATAGATAGAGAGAGAGAGAGAGAATGGGGGTTAGGTGTTTAGAGAGAGATAGATTGCATGTTAGAGGCTTAGATAGAGATAGATACAAAGAGAGATATTTGGGAATAGGGGTTTAGAGACATGGAGAGAGATTGGGGGTTGGGTATTTAGAGAGAGATAGAGAGATATGGGGTTAGAGAGAGAGATATATTGGGGGTTGTGGGTTTAGAAAGGGATATAGAAAAAGATAGAGGGTTGGGGGTTTAGAGAGAGAAATATTGAATGGCAGGGGTTTAGAGAGAGAGAGATTGGGAGATAGGGTTTTAGAGAGAAAGATTGGACATGCGAGTTTTATAGAGATAGAAAGAGATTGGGGTTTATAGTTTTAGGGAGGGATACATAGAGAGAGAGAGAGGGTTAGTGGTTTAGAGAGAGAGAGAGATTGGAGTCTAAAGGTTTAGAGAGAGAGAGAGATATTGGAGTCTAAAGGTTTAGAGAGAGAGAGAGATTGGGGGTAGAGGTTTAGATAGAGAGAGAATGGAGGTTATGGGTTTAGAGAGAGAGAGAGATATTGGAGGTTAGGGGCTTAGATAGAGAGAGAGATATTGGAGGGTAGGGGCTTAGAGAGAGATAGATAGAAAGAGACAGATTTGGGGTTAGGGGTTTAGAGAGAGATAGATAGAAAGAGATAGATTTGGGGTTAGGGGTTTAGAGAGAGAGGGATTGGGGGCATGGGATTTAGAGAGAGATAGACAGATCTAGGATTAACATTTTATAGAGAGAGAGAGATTTGTGCTTATGGGTTTAGAGAGAGAGAGGGGGAGAGAGAGGTTGGGGATTATTGGTCTAGAGAGAGAGAGAGAGAGAGAGAGAGAGATTGCGGGTTAGGGGTTTAGAGAGATATATTGGGGGTTATGAGTTTAGAGAGAGAGAGGGAGAGATAGAGATTGGAGGTTAGCAGTTTAGAGATAGAGGGAGATTGAGGGTTATGGTTTTAGAGAGAGAGAGAGATAGGAGGTTAAGTGTTTAGGGAGAGAGAGAGATCATGGGGGGAGTATGTACGGTTAGTGGTGGGGGGAGAGAGACATAGAGAGGAGTTTAAGGGTTGGTGGGTGATGAGCAAGAGTTTGGAGAGAGAGAAAGATTTTGGGGGTTAGAGAGAGAGAGAGAGATTTTGGGGGTTAGGGGTTTAGAGAGAGAGATAGATATTATAGGTTAGGGGCTTGGAGAGAGAGAGAGAGAGAGAGAGAGATAAAGAGTGAGATTTGGGTTAGGGGTTTAGAGAGAGAGAGATAGAGAGAGAGAGAGATTTGGTGTTGGGGATTTAGAGAGATATGGGGTTAGCATCTTAGAGAGAGATATATAATTGTGGTTAGGTGTTTATAGAGAGAGAGATAGAGAGAGATTGGGGGTTACAGTTTTAGAGATCGATACAGAGAGAGAGAGAGAGATTGGATGTGAGGGGTTTAGAGAGAGAGATTGGATGTGAGGGGTTTAGAGAGAGAGATTGGGGGTTATGGGTTTAGAGACGGATACATAGAGAGAGAGAGTGGGTTAGTGATTTAGAGAGAGAGAGAGAGAGAGAGAGAAATATTGGGGGATAGGGGTTTAGAGAGAGAGGGGGAGAGAGAGAGAATTGAGGTTAGGGGTTTAGAGAGAGGGAGATTGGGTGGTAATAGTTTAGAGAGATAGAGAGAGAGATAGATAGAAAGAGATGGATTTTGGGTTAGGGGTTTAGATAAAGAGGGAGAGATTGGGGGTTCAAGATTTGGAGAGACATTAGAGGTTAGGGGTTTAGAGAGAGATATTGGAGGTTAGGGGTTTAGAGATAAGGATATTAGGGGTTAAGAGTTTAGATAGAGATAGAGAGAGAAAGAGAGGGAGTTAGGGGTTTAGAGAGAGAGAGAGAGAGAGAGAGAGAGAGAGATTAGGATTTATGGGTTTAAAGAGATAGATAGATTGGGGGATAGGGATTTAGAGAGAGAGATATTATGGGTTTGGGGTTTAGAGAGAAAGAGATTGAGGGTTAGAAGTATAAAGAGAGAGTGAGAGAAAGAAAAAATGGGGTTTAGGGGTTTACAGAGAGAGAGAGAGAGAGAGATTGGGGGATAGGGGTTGGGAGATAGAGATGATTGGGGGTTAGGGTTTTAGAGAGAGAGAGAGAGAAATATATTACGGGTTAGGGGTTTAGAGAGGGAGAGTAGTGTTAGGGGTTTAGATAGAGATTGGGGTTTATGGATTTAGAGAGAGAAAGAGATTACGGTTATGGTTTTAGAGAGAGATAAAGATTGGGTTTAGGGGTTTAGAGAGAGAAATACATACATTGGGAGATAATGGTTTAGAGAGAGAGAAATTGGGTGTTGAGGGTTGAGAGAGAGAGAGAGAGATTCGAAGTTAATAGGGGTTTAAAGATAGAGAGAGGTCACAGGGGGAGTATGGATGGTTAGTCGTGGGGGGAAGAGAGACATAGAGAGGAGTGGAAGGGTTTGTGGGTGAGGAGCGAGGGTTTGAAGGGAGAGAGAGAGAGAGATTTTGGGGGTTAGGGGTTTAGAGAGAGAGAGAGAGAGAGAGATTGGGCATTAGGGGATTAGACAAAGAGGGTGAGAGATAGAGAGAGATATTTTTGGTTAGGGGTTTAGAGATATATAGATAATTGGGTTAGGGGTTTAGAGAGAGATACATAGAGAGAAATATTGGGGAATAGGAGTTTAGAGAGAGATATTGGTGGTTAGAGGTTTAGAGAGACATAGAGGGACATATATTGGGGGATAGGAGTTTAGAGAGAGATATTGGGGGTTAGGGGTTTAGAGAAAGAGAGAAATATTGGAGGTTAGGGGTTTTGAGAGAGAGATTGGGGGTTGGGGGTTTAGAGAGAGTGGGAGAGAGATTGGGAGCTATGGGTGTTGAGACAGAGAGATAGAGAGAGAGGAGGGTTAGTGGTTGCGAGAGAGAGAGATTAGGGTTTTAGAGAGAGAAAGAGAGATATTGAGGGTTGGGGGTTTAGAGAGAGAGAGAGAGTGTGGGTTAGGGATTTTCACAAAGAGAGAGGGAGATTGGGGTTTAGGAAGAGAGAAAGAGACAGATATATATAGAAAGATAGAGAATTGGGGTTATGGGTTTAGAGAGAGAGAGAGATTGGAGATTAAGGGTTTAGAGAGAGAGAGAGATTAAAGGTTAGGGTTTGAGAGAGAGAGAGAAAAATTATGGGTTAGGGGTTTGGATAGATAGATAGAGAGATGGATTAAGGGTTATGAATTTAGAGAGATAGGGAGAGAGATTAGGGGTTAGGGATTTAAAGAGAGAAACATAGAGATTGTGGGTTAGCGGTTTAGAGAGAGAGGGGTGGAGAGAGAGAGAGTTTGGTGTTGAAATATATGGAGAGAGAGAGGTGTTATCATTTTAGAGATAGAGAGATTGGGGTTATGGGTTTAGGGAGAGAAATATATAGAGAGAGAGAGACATAGAGATTGGGGTTTACAGGTTTATATATATATAGAGAGAGAGATTGGAGGTTGGGGGTTTAGAGAGAGTGAAGGATTGTTGGATAGAGGTTTATAGAGATTCAGAGATTGTGTGTTAGGGGTTAAGATATATATATATAGAGAGAGGGATAGGTAGAGGGAGAGATTGGAGGTATAGGGTTTTGAGAGAGAGAGAGATATTGGAGGTTAAGGGTTTAGAGAGATAGAGGTATTGGGAGTTATGAGTTTAGAGAGAGAGAGAGTGAGAAATAGAGAGGTTGGGGGCTATTGATTTAGAGAGAGAGAGAGAAATTGGGTGTTACAGGATTTGAGAAACAGAGAGAAAAATAGATTTGGGTTTAGGGATTTAGAGAGAGAGAGAGAGAGAGAAATATAGATAATGAGGGTTAGGGGTTTAGATATATAGGTAGAGAGAGAGAGAGAATGGGGTTAGGGGTTTAGAGAGAGAAGAGAGGTTGGGGGTTAATGGTTTAGAGAGAGAGAGAGGTTGGATATTAGGGGATTAGATATAAATAGATAAAAAGAGAGACATTTGGTTTTAGGGCTTTAAAGATATGGAGAGAGATATTCGAGGTTGAGGTTTTAGAGAGAGATAAAGAGATATGGGGTAACATTTTAGAGAGATAAGGAGATATTTGTGGTTAGGCATTTAAAGAGAGAGAGAGGTCGGGGGTTATGGTTTTAGAGAGAGATATTGGGGGTTATGGGTTTTGAGAGAGAGAGTGAAGGATTGAAAGAGATTATATGTCAGGGGTTTAAAGAGAGGATTGTGGGTTAGGGGATTGGAGATATATTTTAGGTTTTAGGTTAGTGGTTTAGAGAGAAAGATATATATATTGGGGTTAGGGGTTTAGAGAGAGAGAGAGAGAGATTGGAGATTTGGGGTTTAGAGAGACAAATATTGGGGGTTATTGGTTTAAAGAGAGATAGAGAGATTTTGGGTTATGGGTTTAGGAGAGAGAGATATATAGAAAGTGAGAGTTTGGTGGTTAGGGGATTTAGAGAGAAAGAGACATTGGTGGTTAGGGGTATGGAGAGAGACTCAAAGAGAGAGAGAGATAGAGAGAGAGATAGAGAGATTGGGTGATAGGTGTTTAGAGAGATTGAGAGACTAAAGGTTAGGGTTATAGAGAGAGTGAGATTGAGGGTTAATGGTTTATATATATATACATATGTACAGAGAGAGAGAGATTGGTGTTTAGGGGTTTAGAGAGAGAGGGAGAATGGGTGTGTGAGATTTAGAGAGAGATATAGAGATTGGATATTAGGGGTTGAGAGAGAGAGAGATTGGGGGTTAGGGGTCAAGAGAGAGAGAAAGAGATAGATTTAGGGTTAGGAGTTTAGAGAGAGAGAGAGTGGAGGTTAGACCGATATATCGATATGATGCTAGGGTTTAAAGAAAGAGAGATAGAAAAAGGGAGTTTGGGGGTTGGGTTTTTAGACAGAGCGAGAGAGAGAGATTGGGGGTTGGGGTTTTAGAGAGACTGACTAGGGGCTAATACGGGTAGAGATAGATTTAGATGACAGGGAGAGTATGGATGGTTACTGGTGGAGAGGAGAGATACATAGAGAGAGGGGATTGGTAGGTGGGTTAGGAGCAAGGTTTTCAAGAGACAGAGAGAGAGGAAGAGATTATGGGTTTTAGTTTAGATATAGAGATCGACTTGGTTTTAGGGTTTTAGAGAGAGAGAGAGAGAGAGAAAGAAAGAGGGATATTGGGGGTTAGGGTATTAGAGAGAGAGAGAGAGAGAGATTGGAGGTTAGGGGATTAGAGAGAGAGATATATGAGTTTAGGGGTTTACAAAGAGAGATTGGGGGTTGGATTTTAGAGAGAGAGATTGGGTGTTAATAGTGTTTAGAGATAGAGAGAGATCACAATGGGAGAATTGATGGTTAGTGATGGGGGAAGAGAGACATAGAGAGTGGGGAGGGGTAGTTGGGTGAGGAAGGAAGGTTTGGAGAGAGAGAGAGAGAGAGAGAGAGAGAGAGGGTTTTAGAGATAGATAGAGAGAGAGAGATTCATGGTTATAGGCTTAGATAGATAGATAGACAGAGATTCATGGTTACATGTTTTGAGAGAGAAAGAGAGATTGGGGATTAGGGATTTAGAGAGAGATAAATACATTAGAGGTTAGAGTTCTAGAGAGAGAGAGCGGGGGGAGAGAGAGAGATTGTGGGTTAAGGGTTTAGAGAGAGAGAGAGAGGGATTAAGGGTTAGCGGTTGAGAGAGAGAGAGAGAGCTTGGTCATTATGCATTTAGAGAGATGAAGAGAGATTGGGGGTTAGCGGTTTAGACACAGAGAGAGAGAGAGAGAGATGGGGGGTTAGGGGTTTAGAGAGAGAGAGATTGGGGGTTAGAGGTTTAGAGAGAGAGAAATAAAGAAAGATAAAGACATAGAAAGAGAAAGAATGGGGGTTATGGTACTAAAGGGAGATAGAGAGAGATTGGAAGTAAGGGATTTAAAGAGAGAGAGTCATTGGAGATTAGTGGTTTAGAGAGAGAGAGAGCGATATTGGAGGTTACATTTTTAGAGATAGGGACATTAGGTGTTCTTATTTTTGAGAGAGAGAGAGAGGTTGGGTGTTAGGGGTTTAGATAGGCAGAGAGAGAGATTGGGAGTTAGTGGTTTAGAGAGAGATATAATTTGGGGGATAGGGATTTAGAGAGAGAGAGAGAGAGATTGGAGATTAGGGATTTCTAGAGAGAGAGAGAGAGAGAGAGAAATTGGGTGTTACAAGATTCGAGAAACAGAGAGATAAATAGATTTGGGTTTAGGGGTTTAGAGAGAGAGAGAGAGAAATATAGATAATGAGGGTTAGGGGTTTAGAGAAAGAAAGAGATTTGGGCTAGGGGTTTAGATATATATATATATAGAGAGAGAGAGGGAGAGAGAGAGAGAGAATGGGGTTAGGGGTTTAGAGATAGAAGAAAGGTTGGGGGTTAATGGTTTAGAGAGAGAGAGAGAGAGAGAGGTTGGATGTTAGGGTATTAGATAGAAATAGATAAAAAGAGAGACATTTGGTATTAGGGCTTTAAAGATATGGAGATAGATATTCGGGGTTGAGGTTTTAGAGAGAGATAAAGAGATATGGGGTAACGTTTTGGAGAGATATGGAGAGTTTTGTGGTTAGGCATTTAAAGAGAGAGAGGTTGGGGGTTATGGTTTTAGAGAGAGATAGTTATTGGGAGTTATGGGTTTTGAGAGAGAGAGAGAAGAACTGAGAGAGATTATATGTCAGGGGTTTAAAGAGAGGATTGTGAGTTAGGGGATTAGAGAGATATTTTAGGTTAGTGGTTTAGAGAGAGAGATATATATTGGGTTTAGGGACTTAGAGAGAGAGAGAGAGAGAGAGAGAGAGAGAGATTGGGGATTTGGGGTTTAGAAAGACAAATATTGGGGGTTATTGGTTTAGAGAGAGAGAGAGAGATTTGGGGTTATGGGTTTAGGAGAGAGAGATATATAGAAAGTGAGAGTTTGGTGGTTAGGGGATTTACAAAGAGAGACATTAGTGGTTAGGGGTATGGAGAGAGACTCAAAGAGAGAGAGAGATAGATTGGGTGATAGGTGTTTAGAGAGATTGAGAGACTAGGGGTTAGGGTTTTAGAGAGAGTGAGATTGAGGGTTAATGGTTTATATATATATATATATACATATATACAGAGAGAGAGATTGGTGTTTAGGGGTTTAGAGAGAGAGGGAGATTGAGTGTGTGAGGTTTTGAGAGAGATATATAGATTGGATATTAGGCATTGAGAAAGAGAGAGATTGGAGGTTAGGGGTCTAGAGAGAGAACAAGATAGATTTAGGGTTAGGGGTTTATAAAGAGAGAGAGAGAGTGGAGGTTAGACAAATATATCGATATGATGTTAGGGTTTAAAGAGAGAGAGATAGAAAAAGGGAGATTGGGGGTTGGGTTTTTAGAGAGAGAGACAAAGAGATATTGGGGGTTGGGGTTTTAGAGAGACAGACTAGGGGCTAATAGGGGTAGAGATAGATTCAGATGACAAGGAGAGTATGGATGGTTAGTGGTGGAGATGAGAGATACATGGAGAGTGGGGATTCGTAGGTGGGTTAGGAGCGAGGTTTTGAAGAGATAGAGAGAGAGGAAGAGATTGTGGGTTTCAGTTTAGATATAGAGATCGACTTGGTATTAGGGTTTTAGACAGAGAGAAAGAAAGATGGATATTGGGGGTTAGGGTATTAGAGAGAGAGAGAGAGGGTATTAGAGAGAGAGAGAGATTGGATGTTAGGGGATTATAGAGAGAGATATATGAGTTTAGGGGTTTACAAAGAGAGATTGGTGGTTGGGTTTTAGAGAGAGAGATTGGGTGTTAATAATGTTTAGAGATAGAGAGAGATCACAACGGGAGAATTGATGGTTAGTGATGGTAGTTGGGTGAGGAAGGAAGGTTTAGAGAGAGAGAGAGAGATTGGGGGTTAGTTGTTTAGAGAGAGAGAGAGAGAGTTAGGGTTTTAGAGAGAGATAGAGAGAGATTCATGGTTATAGGTTTATAGAGTTAAATAAACAAAGATTCATTGTTACATGTTTTGAGAGAGAGAGAGAGAGATAGGGGATTAGGGATTTAGAGAGAGATAAATATATTATAGGTTAGAGTTCTAGAGAGAGAGAGGGGGGGAGAGAGAGAAATTGTGGGTTAAGGGCTTAGAGAGAGAGAGAGAGAGAGAGAGAGAGAGAGAGATTGGTTGTTATGCATTTAGAGAGATAGAGAGAGATTGAGGTTTAGCGGTTTAGAAATAGAGAGAGAGAGAGAGAGAGAGAGAGAGAGAGAGAAAGAGAGAGAGAGAGATAGATGGGGGGTTAGGGGTTTAGAGAGAGAGATTGGGGGTTAGGGGTTTAGAGAGAGAGAAATAAAGAAAGATAGAGACATAGAAAGAGAGAGAATGGGAGTTATGGGACTAAAGGGAGATAGAGAGAGATTGGAAGTAATGGGTTTAAAGAGTGAGAGTCATTGTATATTAGTGGTTTAGAGAGAAAGAGAGAGAGATATTGTAGGTTACAGTTTTAGAGATAGGGACATTATGTGTTCTTATTTTAGAGAGAGAGAGAGAGGTTGGGTGTTAGGGGTTTAGATAGGTAGAGAGAGAGAGATTAGGAGTTAGGGGTTTAGAGAGAGAGATAATTTGGGGGATAGGGATTGAGAGAGAGAGAGAGAGATTGGAGGTTAGGGATTTCTAGAGAGAGAGGTATTGTGGGTTTGGGGTTTAGAGAGAAAGAGATTGGGGGTCAAAAGTATAGAGAGAGGCTGAGAAAAAGAATGGGGTTCAGGGGTTTACACACACATACACACACACACACACACACAGATTGGGGGTTAGGGGTTGGGAGAGAGATGATTGGGGATTAGGGGTTTAGAGAGAGATTGGGGTTTAGGGATTTAGAGAGAGAAAGAGATTAAGTTTAGTGGTTTACAGAGAGATCAAGATTGGGGTTTAGGGGTTTAAAGGGAGAGAGACAGATATTGGTGGCTAGGGGTTTAGAGAGAGTGAAGTTGGGTGTTAGAGGTTTAGAGAGAGAGAGATTGGAGGTTGGGGGTTTAGAGAGTGAGAAGAACATTGGGTTTTTAAGTCTTTAGAAAGAGAGAAAGTGATAGAGAGAGATAGAGATTGGAGTTCAGGGGTTTGGGAAGAGAGAGATATTGGGGATTAGGGGTTTAGAGAGAGAGATAGATCTTGGCTTTAGGTGTTTAGAGAGAGACATATTAGTGTTTAGGGGTTGAGATAGATAGATAGAGAGAGAGAAAGAATGAGGGTTAGGTGTTTAGAGAGAGAAATATTGCATGTTAGAGGCTTAGATAGAGATAGATTCAAAGAGAGATATTTGGGGTTAGGTGTTTAGAGACATGGAGAGAGATTGGGGGTTGGGGATTTAGAGAGAGATAGAGAGATATGGGGTTAGAGTCTTAGAGAGAGATATTTTTGGTTAAGGGTTTATAGATAGAGAGAGATTGGGGTTTGTGGGTTTAAAGAGGGATATAGAGAAAGAGAGAGGGTTAGGGGTTTAGAGAGAGAGATATTAGACAGTAGGGGTTTAGAGAGAGAGAGATTAGGAGATAGAGTTTTAGAGAGAGAGATTGGACATGAGGGTTTTATAGAGATAAAAAGAGATTGGGGTTTATGGTTTTAGGGAGGGATTCATAGAGAGAGAGAGGGTTAGTGGTTTATAGAGAGAGAGATAGTGGAGGTTAAAGTTTTAGAGAGAGAAATATATTGGGGTATAGGGGTTTATATATAGAGAGAATGGAGGTTATGGGTTTAGAGAGAGAGATATTAGTGGTTAGCGATTTAGAGAGAGACATAGAGAGAGAGAGAGAGAGAGAGAGAGAGAGAGAGAGAGAGAGAGAGAGATATTGAAGGTTAGGGGTTTAGAGAGAGATAGATAGAAAGAGACAGATTTGGGGTTAGGGGTTTAGAGAGAGAGAGGGACTGGGGGCTTGGGATTTAGAGAGAGATAAACAGATCTAGGATTAATATTTTATAGAGAGAGGGAGATATTTGTGGTTATGGGTTTAGAAAGAGAGGGAGAGAGAGAGAGGTTGGGGTTTATTGGTATAGAGAGAGAGAGATTACGGGTTAGGGGTTTAGAGAGAGATATTGGGGGTTATGAGTTTAGAGAGAGAGGGAGAGACAAATATTGGAGGTTAGGAGTTTAGAAATAGAGGGAGATTGAGGGTTATGGTTTGAGAGAGAGAGAGATTGGAGGTTAAGTGTTTAGAAAGAGAGAGATAGATTGTAGGTTAGGCATTTAGAGTTTGAGAGAGAGAAAAATAGAGATTGTAGGTTAGGTGTTTAGACAGAGAGAGAGAAAGAGAGAGATTGGGGGTCAACGATTTATAAGTAAATAGAGAGAGATTAGTTGTTAGGGTTTAGAGAGAGAAAGAGATTGATTGGGTGTTAGGGGTTGAGAGAGAGAGAGAGATATGAGGTTAGGGGTTTGGAGAGATAAAGAGAGAGATTGGGTGTTGAGGGTTTAGAGAGAGAGAGAGATTGGGGGTTAATAGGGGTTTATATATAGGGAGAGATCATGGGGGGAGTACTGATGGTTAGTGGTGGGGGGAGAGAGACATAGAGAGGAGTTGAAGGGTTGGTGGGTGAGTAGCAAGTTTTTGGAGAGAGAGAGAGAGAGAGAGAGAGAGAGAGAGAGATTTTGGGGGTTAGGGGTTTAGAGAGGGGGAGAGAGAGAGAGAGAGAGAGAGAGAGAGAGAGATATTTTGGGGGTTAGGGGTTTAGAGAGAGAGATAGATATTAAAGATTAGGGGCTTGGAGAGAGAGAGAGATATAAAGAGTGAGATTTGGGTTAGGGGTTTAGAGAGAGAGATAGATTTGGTGTTGGGGATTTAGAGATATATGGGGTTAGCATCTTAGAGAGAGATATATAATTGTGGTTAGGTGTGTATAGAGAGAGAGATATTGAGGGTTACGGTTTTAGAGATGGATACAAAGATAGATAGGGGGTTAAGGGTTTAGAGAGAGAGAGAGGGGGAGATTGGATGTGAGGGGTTTAGAGAGAGAGAGAGATTGGATGTGAGGGGTTTAGAGAGACAGAGATAGTGGTTTAGAGAGATAGAGAGAAAAAGATTGGGGGATATGGGTTTAGAGGGAGAGGGAGAGAGAGAAAATGGAGGTTAGGGGTTTATAGAGAGAGAGAGAGAGATTGGGTGTTAGTAGTTTAGATATTTAGAGAGAGAGATAGATAGAAAGAGACAGATTTGGGGTTAGGGGTTTAGATAGAGAGGGAGAGATTGGGGGTTCATGATTTGGAGAGGCATTGGAGGTTAGGGGTTTAGAGAGAGATATTGGAGGTTAGGGGTTTAGAGATAAGGATATTAGGGGTTAGGAGTTTAGATAGAGATAGATAGAGAGAGAGATGGGTTTAGAGAGAGAGAGATATATATTAGGATTTATGGGTTTAGAGAGAGAGATAGATTGGGGGATAGGGATTTAGAGAGAGAGAGAGATTGTGGGTTCGAGGTTTAGAGAAAAAGAGATTGGGGGTTATAAGTATAGAGAGAGAGTGAAAGAAAGAAAGAATGGGTTTTAGTGGTTTGGAGAGAGAGAGAGAGAGAGAGAGAGAGAGAGATTGGGGGATAGGGGTTGGGAGATAGAGATAATTGGGGATTAGGTGTTTAGAGAGAGAGAGAGAGAAATATATTATGGGTTAGGTGTTTAGAGAGGGAGAGTAGGGTTGGGGATTTAGATAGAGACTGGAGTTTAGGGGTTCAGAGAGACAAAGAGATTAAGGTTATGGTTTTATAGAGAGATAAATATTGGGGTTTAGGGGTTTAGAGAGAGAGATACAGACATTGGGGGATAGTGGTTTAGAGAGAGAGAAATTGGGTGTTGAGGGTTGAGAGAGAGAGAGAGAGAGATTGTGGGTTAATAGGGGTTTAAATATAGAAAGAGGTCACATGGGGAGTATGGATGGTTAATGGTGGGGAGGAGAGAGAAATAGAGAGGAGTGGAAGGGTTTTTGGGTGAGGAGCGAGGGTTTGAAGAGAGAGAGAGAGAGAGAGAGAGAGAGAGAGAGAGAGATTTTGGGGGTTAGGGGTTTAGAGAGAGAGAGAGAGAGAGATTTTGGGGGTTAGGGTTCTAGAGATAAAGAGAGAGATATTAGGGGTTAAGCGTTTAGGGGGAGAGAGAGAGAGAGAGAGAGAGACATTTTGGGTTAGCGGTATAGAGAGATATAAATAATTGGGTTAGGGGTTTAGAGAGAGATAGAGAGAGAGAAATATTGGGGAATAGGAGTTTAGAGAGAGATATTGGGGGTTAGGGGTTTAGAGAGACATAGAGGGACAGATATTGGGGGATAGGAGTTTAGAGAGAGATATTGGGGATTAGGGGTTTAGAGAAAGAGAGAAAGATTCGAGGTTAGGGGTTTTGAGAGAGAGATTAGGGGTTAGGGGTTTAGAGAGAGTTGGAGAGATATTGGGAGCTAGGGGTGTTGAGATAGAGAGATAGAGAGAGCGGAGGGTTATTAGTTGTGTGTGTGTGAGAGAGAGGGAGATTAGGGTTTTAGAGAGAGAGAGATATTGAGGGTTCAGGGTTTAGAGAGAGAGAGACTATGGGTTAGTTATTTAAAGAGAGAGAGAGGGAGATTGGGGGATAGGAAGAGAGAAAGAGAGAGATATATATAGAAAGATATAGAATGGGGGTTACGGGTTTAGAGAGAGAGAGATTGGAGTTTAGGGGTTTAAAGAGAGAGAGAGAGAGAGAGAGAGAGAGAGAGATTGAAGGTATGGGGTTTTGAGAGAGGGATAGAGATATTGGAGGTTAAGGGTTTTCAGAGAGAGAGATATTGGGAGTTATGGGTTTAGAGAGAGAGAGTGAGAAATAAAGAGGTTGGGGGCTAGCGGTTTAGAGAGAGAGAGAGAGATAGAGAGAAGGTGTTACAGGCTTCGAGAAACAAAAAGATAAATAGATTTGGGTTTAGGGGTTTAGAGAGAGAGAGAGAGCGAGAGAGAAAGAGAGATAAAGAGGGTTAGGGGTTTAGAGAAAGAGAGAGATTTGGGTTAGGGGTTTAGATATATAGGTAGAGAGAGAGAGAGAGAGAGAGAGAGAGAGAATGGGGTTAGGGGTTTAGATAGAGAAGAGAGGTTGGAGGTTAATGGTTTAGAGAGAGAGAGAGGCTGGATGTTAGGGGATTAGATAGAAATAGATAAAAAGAGAGACATTTGGTATTAGGGGTTTAAATATATGGAGAGAGGTATTCGGGGTTTAGGTTTTAGAGAAAGATAAAGTTATACAAGGTAACGTTTTAGAGAGAGAATGAGAGATTTGTGGTTAGGCATTTAGAGAGAGAGGTTAGGGGTTATGGTTTTAGAGAGAGAGATGTTGGGGGTTATGGGTTTTGAGAGAGATATAGAAGGATTGAGAGAGATTATATGTCAGCGGTTTAAAAAGAGGATTGTGGGTTAGGGGATTAGAGAGATATTTTAGGTTAGTGGTTGAGAGAGAGAGAGATATATTGGGGTTAGGGGTTTAGCGAGAGAGAGAGAGAGAGAGAGAGAGAGAGAGAGAGAGAGAGAGAGAGAGATATTGTAGTTAGAGGTTTAGAGAGAGAGAGGTTGGGGATTTTGGGTTTAGAGAGACAAATATTGGGGGTTAGTGGTTTAGAGAGAGATAGAGAGATTTGGGGTTATGGTTTTAGGAGAGAGAGATATATAGATAGTGAGAGTTTGGTGGTTAGGCGATTTATAGAGAGAGAGACATTGGTGGTTAGGGGTATGGAGAGAGACTCAAAGAGAGAGAGAGAGAGATTGGGGGATAGGTGTTTAGAGAGATTGAGAGACTAGGGGTTAGGTTTTTAGAGAGAGTGAGAGATTGAGGGTTAATGGTTTATATATATATATACACAGAAAGAGAGATTGGTGTTTAGGGGTTTTGAGAGAGAGGGAGATTGGGTGTGTGAGGTTTAGAGAGAGAAATAGAGATTGGAGATTAGGGGTCGAGAGAGAGAGAGATATTGGGGGTTAGAGGTCTAGAGAGAGAGAAAGAGATACATTTAGGGTTAGGGGCTTAGAGAGAGAGAGAGAGAGAGAGAGGAGGTTAAACAAATATATCGATATGATGTTAGGGTTTAAAGAGAGAGATAGAAAAAGGGAGATTGGGGGTTGGGTGTTTAGAGAGAGAGCAAGAGAGAGATTTTGGGGGTTGGGGTTTTAAACAAATAGACTAGGGGCTAATAGGGGTAGAGATAGAGTTAGATGGATGGTTAGTGGTGTAGAGGAGAGAGACATAGAGAGAGGGGATTGGTAGGTGGGTTAGGAGCGAGGTTTTGGAGAGACAGGGAGAGAGGAAGAGATTGTGGGTTTCAGTTTAGAGATAAAGATCGAATTGGTATTAGGGGTTTATAAAGAGAGAGAAAGAAAGAGGGATACTGGGGGTTAGGGTATTAAAGAGAGAGAGAGATTGGAGGATAGGGGATTAGATAGAGAAATATATGAGTTTAGGGGTTTACAAAGAGAGATTGGGGGTTGGGTTTTAGAGAGAGAGAGATTGAGTGTTACTAGTGTTTAGAGATAGAGAGAGATCACAATGAGAGAATTGATGGTTAATGATGGGGGGAAGAGAGACATAGAGAGTGGGGAGGGGTAGTTGGGTGAGGAAGGAAGGTTTGGAGAGAGAGAGAGATATTGGGGGTTAGATGTTTAGAGAGAGATAGAGAGAGAGATTGGGGGTGTCACATACCCCAATTTTATTAAAATAATGTAATTATTTTTAATATTCCTGAGAACATTATGTTAAATTTAATGCTAAGTAGGAATGGATGACTCAGCAGAGTCTCCAGAAATGGAATGTAAATTCTGAATAATTATTATTAATAAATAAATTATGGAGACAACAACATGGGAGAGCTGTTAAAAGAGGTTACTGGTCTAACTGGTGGATGGAATTAGGTGGAAGGACAAAAGACAAGTGGCAGCATCCTCAAACACTTCCTGAGTTGCTGGTGGCAACTTCCCTATATTTTGGGGTCATGATTCCCCAAGAAAGTGGAATCTGAGCAGGTGGCTCATTAATGACAGTTAGCCCAACTAAGACCTAGGCAATCTTTTAAATACTACTCAATGAACTGAGCTGGGGGTTCAGCAATTGTTCTAGAGGGAGAATACATTCAGGTGAATGCTATTCAGGAGTCCCATTGAGGAAGTGGGAAAACAGTAAGGAAGTGTTTTGAAGCAGGAAGTTGCAGTAACTTGGTTCCAGTATAGCTGTTTTGGCTGAGGGAATTATTGGCCGTACTTAGATTCCAGCCAGTTAGACCAGAGCAAGATCGGGGGTCCTGAGAAGTGCTGTCTGGGCACTCTCCAGGAATTAGTAGGGAGGAACAGCCTCCCATTGCTGTTATTGTCTACCATAGCTACAAGTTCTGTCACTCTTCCTGTTGCTGGTTTAATTAAGTTTCATATGAGATAGACTAGTACAACTATGTTTTGACTGTAATCAACTTCATTAAATCAGTCTCTGTATTTTCTTTTGGTATAAATTTCAGAACGCAGATGTTATAGAAATTTCCTATTTTTATTTAAATAGAGTATTTATCTTATACAGAACCTAATTGTTACTGTTACAGTTAACAATTATCATGTTTAGGCATATTCTAGAATTCCTGTTAATGGTTCCATAATAGACAGAAATATTAAACAATAGATATTTCAGTAATCTACCTATATATATATATACATATATATTGCATATTATAGTCAATTTTAGTTACAGGTTACTCTTATATCAAGTTAGAAGATAAACAAAACTCATTTTAATATATATTGTTTATACTCAGAATCTGTTTTGACAGCTATCGATTAAATAAATGAGGAGACTGTAACAACATTTCATTGTTACACGCATCCTTATAATCTTATTTATTAACATAGGAGTCAAATACAAACACTTAGCAACTGTATAGTATTATTCCCCTTCAACCTAGTATTATAATACATTAGCCATGCTTATTATAATAGAATTAACAGAGTTGTTTTAAACAAAAACAAACATATTACACAACAGAGAAACTGTCGACGAACGCAACCATCTTTGGCTGTTACAAACCATCTTAATTATATACAGTAGTAATATTTATTCAGTATAAATGTTCTTCCTTAGGGTAGTCCACAAACCCTACACGGCCGTAGCCTTATATTATTCCTTCGACAGACTGAAAAACAATTGAAAAGAATGCTTTTTATGACAGACAGAACCTACAGCATCTTAACACATAGTTCTATGTATATATTATTCTATTCATAGTTTTATTTAATATTTATATAGATTCAAAATAAATATTTACAACTCATACCCAGTCACCACCGAGTTAACAATATCATACTTATGCATCGAACACAAAACAAAACCCCCAATTCGCCAGAATAAACCCTATACTATTCAACTATTACATTCACAGTCGAGGAACATCCACCATCTTTTATTTAATACGCCAAAACGAAGAAAAACGCAGAGAGACAATTATAGGGTTTCATTTATAACAGAGTTAACATCCATTGCAGGTACCGAAGAACTCATCTATCCTTACAATTCAAACACATTCGAATAATTTAACGAAACACAAAAATGAACACGGCCATGATAGGCCCAGTATTATATTAAGTATAAATTTTATGCAGCGAGGATGGAACCCTACGCTTAGCAATTACAAAGTACAATAACAGAAACCCTGGCCTCATACAGTTTGAGCCGTGAAGGGCTCTCCAATAAACATAACAAGGTTTCAACCCTTTCATTCAAACAAAATAACTTAAACAGATGATTGCAACCATGAACATCAAGTCGTCAAACGACCTCACTACACAGGAGTTTTCCTCCATGACACAACCCTAACCACAAAACCAGCAAAGGAAGAGACAGCCGTGGATAACCAGGCTTACCCGGATGAGCCAGCGTTGGAGAAAGAACCCTGTACACCTTCAGAGCCGCGTGACCTGCACATTCAATGCTGAAAGATGTTAATACACTGTTTATGCCGAGAGTTTAAATAATTGTAAATCTACACTGCTTGCAAAATAGAAATTGCGAAAATAAGGTTATTCATTACCTGAGCAATATTAATAGCCGTGGATATTCTGGAAGCCACCGGTGGGAGCAGACACTGAAAACCCATCACCCTCGTCGGTTGAAAGAGCAAGGAACACCCTCAAACTCTTCCAATGACAGCCACGATAGACAAACTTTGCAGACGGAAACCTCAAACTGGAGCTAAATCAGTCGAGAAGCACACCCAAACCCTTACATGCAACCACCTCTGGTTTTAAACAGGTACAAAACCCTGTCTCTTACCACACCAGCACAGCAATGGACTGTAAGTAGCTGGGACCTAAACAAAAAAAGAACAACGAGACCACGAAACCATGAAAACTATAGCAGACGCCATCACCAGAGTCGAGGACTCATCTTACTACAGAATGAAACCACGAGACCATAACCACAACACTCTGCACCTTGTTACAGTGCCCTCACTATGAAACTCAGACATGGAGGGTTTCATCCTTAGGACCCGAGCCCGAAGGCAACTACAATAACCTGGTAGGGTTTTCGAGAACAGCTTATATATCACCAACTGCATGGAGGAGAGTCAACCACGTAGCACCCAAATATATCAACGTAATATGGGTTGAGACCATATAGTTCAAATTGCAATCCAAATCATTATTCACCGATTCCAAAATCATTACATATATGTAAGTCAAACGTATAAGATAACATATGTTATACAATCATTTAGCATATAGTGCATGCCTTGCAACTGAATCGTCGAGAATCCCATGCACATGGGATGTATAATCCCTACAACGATAATAAGGAGATATAGTCAACATCAAATAGGGAGTTCCTATTAACTTAGTATGGTGGATAATACCTTAACACAAAATTGGTTATAAATCTTATCCATGATATGGGAAAACATTATGACTAATGCAAAATCATGATAATGTACACTTATATGAAACCAAGGCATAGGTTAATGACATGAGCATATCACATTTCTTAAATCATTTAAATAATGAGGTGGTCAACTTTCAAATGAAAACCCTTTGTCACTTACCATTTATATGATGAGTCACACTTTAGCCAATATATACTATCATCGTAATTCCACCGATATTAACGTTAAACAGTAAACAAATAGGTGACATAAGTTAAACCCTAAAGTAGACATTGGACTTCGATATATAGGTTAATATATTGAAACAACGCTAGAGGCGTCACTTTCTCAACTCACGTTATCAATGCATGAACAAAACAGTAATCACCGGTATTAAATTGACAACATGTCACATGATGCTAAAACGCTTTATGCAGATAATAATTATGATACAAACAATTGTTCCAGTGATAGTTACAGCAGTAACATAGAGTCATATTCATAAAACAATAATTATAACTGAAACAATGTAATCTTCGCAAAACCTGATGGTACTATCTGAATAAGAAATATCATGTCGATCTTTTAAGTTTAAAGTACAGGAAGTATTGATGCTTACCAAGTTTAATTTACAGCAATCCTTACTTCACCGGCGCACCTGAGAAAACAAAAGATGACTTATGCATTAGCTCGTGAGCTAAGTAAGCCAGCCAGCTACGACTAGCTCTTCCCTTGCGGTTTGAAAACAAAACAGTCATTAATTACAATCACAGCAATCAAAATTTAATAAGACAGAGTCTTTAAACAGATTATGTTAGTTACTGAATTTAAAATAGGATCAGATATACTATCTAGTTAACATTTATTGTTATAAATAAAATTTTTAAATTTTTCAGAAATATCAGGGTTTAACATGTGGTATCAGAGCGAGGTTCAGACACTAGGCTTGGATGGGACTCCACTAAACTTCCGCAAACAGTGACCATAGAAGAAGATATTTTTTTATTTTATTTTAAAAACACTAACATATATTTCGGTTTCATGAACAGAACAGAAAATTTTTCTTTTCTGAATTTTACAGACAGGTATGGAAAAGCTGGGAGAATATGCTGAGGAGGAATCTCCCAATGCTGTGACAAGACAGATGTCAAAAGAACTTGAGAAAGAAGAAGAAACTGCTCACACCACTGAGCTGATGCAGACCATAAGAGGATTAAAGGCAGAAATGGAAACAGTTAAGAAGGATAATGAAAGAATTCTAAAGACTCAGGAACAGCTAAATCAGCTATTGATAGAAAAATTTCAGACTGACGGAAGGAGCAAACCAGCTGACTCAGAAGAAGTTAGTCATCCAAGAGGGTCAAAAAGGACAAAACCAACTAAATCTGATAGCAGTTCCTCATCTGAAGAAAGAAAGGGACAACTCAGTTATCACACTAGCAGTGACAGCAGTGAAGCTGAGATGCACAACCGAAGGAAAAAGTACAGGCCTTATGAAGAGATTTCCGGGGAGTTTAAGAAGATAAAGCCCCCAACTTTCAATGGAGAAGCTGAAACTGGAGAAGAGGCAGAATCCTGGTTATCTGGGATGAGGAAATATTTTCAGATCTATAACTACTCAAATCAGCTAAAGGCACGAATGGCCATCTACAACCTCTCGGGAAAAGCGGACATATGGTGGCAAGATCTGAAAAGGGTCAAAGGGATTAAAGAAAGAGAAGTTAATTGGAGTACCTTTAAAAGATACTTCAAGAAGAAATTCCTGTCTGAGCAGTATTATGAAGAAAGGGCCAAAGAATTCTATGAACTGAAACTCGGATCTATGACGATGAAGGACTTAAACAGTAAATTTTTAAGTCTGTTGCGTTATGTACCGTATTTTGTCGAAGAGAAACCAAAAATACAACGGTTTCTTAGTTGTCTTCCCTATCATATCAAGGACAGAATTGAATATGACAATCCAAAAACACTGGAAGAAGCTATGCGCAAGGCAAATTTCTGTTACGAACAGAATAAAAAGAAAGAGGGGATAGCCAGCTGGAAAGCCAAAAAGAATAGCAATCTGATCGAGTACAAGAAAAAAGAATTTGTTCCCCATAAAAGTTTCAAGAATGGCAAAAACGGGAACCACTTTAATAGTAAAAGTTTCCAAGGAAACAAAAATGGAGCTGTCAGCCATTCAAACAATTACAAAAACAACAAAGAGACTCCTAATAACCATGGAAACTACACCAAAAATTTTGAGCGAAAAGAACCTGTCAAGTGCTGGGAGTGTAATGGGCCACATTATGCTTCAGTCTGCCCAAACAGAAAGAAACAAGTCAGCAATATTCATACTGTTCAAGATGAAATGACAGTTGGAGATTTTGCAGGAACTATGCCCCGAATCAATGCAGCGTTGGAAAACCGTCTGGCTGACTACCAAACTTCCATGGTGGAAGTAGGAGGTATGATTAACAAAACCCCAGTTACTATATTAATAGACCCAGGTGCTAGTCTTAGTTATATTTCACCTCAGCTGGTAGAAAAATGTAAATTGACTGTTGAAAGGTTTAATAATTCTTGGTCTGTACAATTAGCTACTGGGGCAAAGAGAAAAGTAAACTGCTATGTAAAAGAATGCATCTTAAACATGACTGATTTTAGAACTACAGTTAAACTGAACGTTTTACCACTTGGCTCTTATGACATACTTATCGGAATGGACTGGTTGGAACAACATAGGGTTGTTTTAAACTGTTTTGACAAAACGTTTAGGTGTATAAACAGTAGTGGACAGCCTGTAACTGTTAGAGGTATCCCTAGGAAAACAGTAGTTAGGCAAATTTCTGCTTTACAACTTAAAAGAGAAGTCAGGAAAGGATGCAAGACCTATGCTGTAGCTATTACAGATGAGACAGATAAGTCTGAAAACAACCAGAAAACAGTAGAGAACATTCCTGTCGTCAATGAATTTATTGACGTTTTTCCTGAGGAAATCCCAGAATTGCCTCCCAAGAGAGAGCTTGACTTTACAATTGAGCTGGTACCAGGTGCTGTTCCCAGTTCAAAAGCCCCGTATCGTATGAATATTTTGGAGCTTAACGAGTTGAAAACTCAGTTGAAGGAGTTAATAGACAAGAATTATATTAGACCCAGTGTATCCCCTTGGGGAGCACCAGTGATTTTCTTTAAAAAGAAGGACGGAACTATGCGACTTTGCATAGATTATCGTCAACTAAACAAGATGACGATCAAAAACAGGTATCCGTTACCTCGTATTGATGATCTGTTTGATCAACTACGTGGCGCTACGGTATTCTCTAAGATCGATTTGAGATCAGGTTATCATCAGGTAAGAATTAAAGAGGAAGATATTTTCAAAACAGCCTTTAGAACAAGGTACGGACATTACGAATTTGTCGTAATGCCATTTGGACTTACAAATGCCCCAGCTGTTTTTATGTGCTTAATGAACAACATAATGCACAAGTACTTAGATAAATTTGTTGCTGTATTTATCGACGACATTTTAGTCTATTCTAAGAGCGAGGAGGAGCATAAAGAACACTTACGTATCGTTTTACAAGAACTGAGAGAACAACAACTTTTTGCGAAATTTAGTAAATGTGACTTCTTCAAAGATGAAATCCAGTACTTAGGACATGTAGTCACTAAGGAAGGGATCTCAGTGGATCCCGAAAAGATTCAGGCGATTGAAGAATGGCCAGTACCTAAAGATGTGACGGACGTTAGATCTTTCATGGGAATTACCGGTTACTACCGGAGGTTTATTGAAGGCTTTTCAAAAATAGCCAACCCAATCACTTCTTTGCAGAAGAAAGGCAAGAAGTTTGATTGGAATGCGAAATGTGAAGAAAGTTTCAAGAAACTTAAGACCTTATTGACAACTGCACCTATTCTTAGAATAGCGGATCCAAATAAAGATTTCATAGTTTGCACCGACGCTTGTAATGATGGTTTAGGCGGAGTGCTGACCCAAGAAGGACATGTCATTGCTTACGAATCTAGGAAGCTGAAAATCCATGAAAAGAATTATGCCACTTATGACCTAGAATTAGCTGCTGTAATTCATGCTTTAAAGATGTGGCGACACCACCTAATAGGCAGAAAATTTACCTTACTAACAGATAATAAAGGTCTGAAATACCTTTTAGACCAGCCAAATTTAAATGCAAGACAAGCCAGGTGGCTGGCATTCCTAAGTGAATATGATTTTGAAATCCAACACATAAAAGGGAAGGAAAATAAGGTGGCTGATGCCTTGAGCAGGAATGCAAAACTGAATTTTATATCAGCTAGCAGCACTTATACCTCTGATTTAAATGAACAGCTGACTGAAGGGATAAAATTAGACGAAAATTATCGACATCTACAAATTACAGCCAAAGAACAGCCCACAGAAAGTTTGGTAAAAGGGTATAGTTTAAACGAAAATGGATTTTTGCTGTTTAAGGACAGGCTGTATATCCCTAATGCACCTACAGTTAAGCTGTTAATTTTAGACGAAATACATAAAACCCCTTATTCCGGGCATCCTGGCTATCAAAAGACTATCACTATGTTGAGAAAAGAATATTTTTGGCCTAACATGAAATCTGAAACTGCTGAATATTTAGCTAAGTGTTTGGACTGCCAACAAGTAAAAACAGAACACCAACATCCAGCTGGATTGCTGCAACCTTTACCTATTCCTAGCTGGAAATGGGAAATAATCAGCTTGGATTTCATTACGGGTTTACCCAAAAATCAACATCAGAATGATTCGATTATGGTAGTGGTAGACAAATTAAGTAAATCAGCACATTTTATTCCTGTTAAAACCACATACAAGGCTGCAAACATAGCAGATATCTTTCTAAAACAGATTTTTCGGTTACACGGTATTCCAAAAGTCATTATATCAGACAGGGATCCTAAATTCACAGGAAATTTTTGGAGATCCTTGTTCAAAGGATTAAACACCACTTTAAATTTCAGCACCTCTTTCCATCCTCAGACTGATGGACAAACGGAAAGAGTTAATCAAATATTAGAAGATCTGTTAAGGATGTATGTTAAAGATCAACCAGGTAAGTGGGAGGATTATTTACACTTAGCCGAATTTGCATACAATAACAGCTATCAATCATCAGCTAAGTTTAGTCCTTTTGAGGTTTTGTATGGACGAAAATGCAACACTCCTATCTCTTGGAGTAATCCAGTAGATAGATTAGTGTTAGGACCTGATTTATTAAAAGAAATGGAACAGATTGTGAAACAAGTGCAGGAAAACTTGAAGATTGCCCAGGATCGGCAAAAGAGTCAAGCAGATTTGAAAAGAACTCCTAAAGAGTTCCAGGTAGGTGAACATGTGTTCATCAAGGTAAGACCAAAGAAAAGCTCCCTAAGATTAGGAAGTTGTGCAAAATTAGCACCACGTTACTGTGGTCCATTTGAAATTTTAGCTAGAATTGGTCAAGTTGCTTATCAGTTAGCATTACCGCCAAATTTAAGAGTACACAATGTTTTTCATATCTCTGTTTTGAAAAAGTATGTTCATGATGCTACTCATGTTATTGATTGGAACATTGTACAGGTAGAACCAGAAGGGGAAGTTCTGGTAGAACCGGATTGTATCCTCGGGAGGAGGGAAATTACTCTACGGAACCGGATAATTGGACAAGTGAAGGTGCAATGGAAGCACCTTAGTCCTAAAGAATCTACCTGGGAGCTGGAAAGTAAGATGCGGGAAGCATATCCCCATCTATTTCAGCAGGTGGCTAAAGATGAAGAATAAGTAACATCGAGGACGATGTTACATTTTAAGGGGGTGTGTATGTCACATACCCCAATTTTATTAAAATAATGTAATTATTTTTAATATTCCTGAGAACATTATGTTAAATTTAATGCTAAGTAGGAATGGATGACTCAGCAGAGTCTCCAGAAATGGAATGTAAATTCTGAATAATTATTATTAATAAATAAATTATGGAGACAACAGCATGGGAGAGCTGTTAAAAGAGGTTACTGGTCTAACTGGTGGATGGAATTAGGTGGAAGGACAAAAGACAAGTGGCAGCATCCTCAAACACTTCCTGAGTTGCAGGTGGCAACTTCCCTATATTTTGGGGTCATGATTCCCCAAGAAAGTGGAATCTGAGCAGGTGGCTCATTAATGACAGTTAGCCCAACTAAGACCTAGGCAATCTTTTAAATACTACTCAATGAACTGAGCTGGGGGTTCAGCAATTGTTCTAGAGGGAGAATACATTCAGGTGAATGCTATTCAGGAGTCCCATTGAGGAAGTGGGAAAACAGTAAGGAAGTGTTTTGAAGCAGGAAGTTGCAGTAACTTGGTTCCAGTATAGCTGTTTTGGCTGAGGGAATTATTGGCCGTACTTAGATTCCAGCCAGTTAGACCAGAGCAAGCTCGGGGGTCCTGAGAAGTGCTGTCTGGGCACTCTCCAGGAATTGGTAGGGAGGAACAGCCTCCCATTGATGTTATTGTCTACCATAGCTACAAGTTCTGTCACTCTTCCTGTTGCTGGTTTAATTAAGTTTCATATGAGATAGACTAGTACAACTATGTTTTGACTGTAATCAACTTCATTAAATCAGTCTCTGTATTTTCTTTTGGTATAAATTTCAGAACGCAGATGTTATAGAAATTTCCTATTTTTATTTAAATAGAGTATTTATCTTATACAGAACCTAATTGTTACTGTTACAGTTAACAATTATCATGTTTAGGCATATTCTAGAATTCCTGTTAATGGTTCCATAATAGACAGAAATATTAAACAATAGATATTTCAGTAATCTACCTATATATATATATACATATATATTGCATATTATAGTCAATTTTAGTTACAGGTTACTCTTATATCAAGTTAGAAGATAAACAAAACTCATTTTAATATATATTGTTTATACTCAGAATCTGTTTTGACAGCTATCGATTAAATAAATGAGGAGACTGTAACAACATTTCATTGTTACACGCATCCTTATAATCTTATTTATTAACATAGGAGTCAAATACAAACACTTAGCAACTGTATAGTATTATTCCCCTTCAACCTAGTATTATAATACATTAGGCATGCTTACTATAATAGAATTAACAGAGTTGTTTTAAACAAAAACAAACATATTACACAACAGAGAAACTGTCGACGAACGCAACCATCTTTGGCTGTTACAAACCATCTTAATTATATACAGTAGTAATATTTATTCAGTATAAATGTTCTTCCTTAGGGTAGTCCACAAACCCTACACGGCCGTAGCCTTATATTATTCCTTCGACAGACTGAAAAACAATTGAAAAGAATGCTTTTTATGACAGACAGAACCTACAGCATCTTAACACATAGTTCTATGTATATATTATTCTATTCATAGTTTTATTTAATATTTATATAGATTCAAAATAAATTGTTACAACTCGTACCCAGTCACCACCGAGTTAACAATATCATACTTATGCATCGAACACAAAACAAAACCCCCAATTCGCCAGAATAAACCCTATACTATTCAACTATTACATTCACAGTCGAGGAACATCCACCATCTTTTATTTAATAAGCCAAAACGAAGAAAAACGCAGAGAGACAATTATAGGGTTTCATTTATAACAGAGTTAACATCCATTGCAGGTACCGAAGAACTCATCTATCCTTACAATTCAAACACATTCGAATAATTTAACGAAACACAAAAATGAACACGGCCATGATAGGCCCAGTATTATATTAAGTATAAATTTTATGCAGCGAGGATGGAACCCTACGCTTAGCAATTACAAAGTACAATAACAGAAACCCTGGCCTCATACAGTTTGAGCCGTGAAGGGCTCTCCAATAAACATAACAAGGTTTCAACCCTTTCATTCAAACAAAATAACTTAAACAGATGATTGCAACCATGAACATCAAGTCGTCAAACGACCTCACTACATAGGAGTTTTCCTCCATGACACAACCCTAACCACAAAACCAGCAAAGGAAGAGACAGCCGTGGATAACCAGGCTTACCCGGATGAGCCAGCGTTGGAGAAAGAACCCTGTACACCTTCAGAGCCGCGTGACCTACACATTCAATGCTGAAAGATGTTAATACACTGTTTATGCCGAGAGTTTAAATAATTGTAAATCTACACTGCTTGCAAAACAGAAATTGCGAAAATAAGGTTATTCATTACCTGACCAATATAGCCGTGGATATTCTGGAAGCCACCGGTGGGAGCAGACACTGAAACCCCATCACCCTCGTCGGTTGAAAGAGCAAGGAACACCCTCAAACTCTTCCAATGACGGCCACGACAGACAAACTTTGCAGACGGAAACCTCAAACTGGAGCTAAATCAGTCGAGAAGCACACCCAAACCCTTACATGCAACCACCTCTGGTTTTAAACAGGTACAAAACCCTGTCTCTTACCACACCAGCA
Source organism: Larix kaempferi (assembly GCA_027924585.1). Taxonomy (NCBI): domain Eukaryota; kingdom Viridiplantae; phylum Streptophyta; class Pinopsida; order Pinales; family Pinaceae; genus Larix; species Larix kaempferi. The sequence continues at coordinate 20,392,546 of BSBM01000010.1, forward strand.
CAGCAATGGACTGTAAGTAGCTGGGACCTAAACAAAAAAAGAACAACGAGACCACGAAACCATGAAAACTATAGCAGACGCCATCACCAGAGTCGAGGACTCATCTTACTACAGAATGAAACCACGAGACCATAACCACAACACTCTGCACCTTGTTACAGTGCCCTCACTATGAAACTCAGACATGGAGGGTTTCATCCTTAGGACCCGTGCCCGAAGGCAACTACAATAACCTGGTAGGGTTTTCGAGAACAGCTTATATATCACCAACTGCATGGAGGAGAGTCAACCACGTAGCACCCAAATATATCAACGTAATATGGGTCGAGACCATATAGTTCAAATTGCAATCCAAATCATTATTCACCGATTCCAAAATCATTACATATATGTAAGTCAAACGTATAAGATAACATATGTTATACAATCATTTAGCATATAGTGCATGCCTTGCAACTGAATCGTCGAGAATCCCATGCACATGGGATGTATAATCCCTACAACGATAATAAGGAGATATAGTCAACATCAAATAGGGAGTTCCTATTAACTTAGTATGGTGGATAATACCTTAACACAAAATTGGTTATAAATCTTATCCATGATATGGGAAAACATTATGACTAATGCAAAATCATGATAATGTACACTTATATGAAACCAAGGCATAGGTTAATGACATGAGCATATCACATTTCTTAAATCATTTAAATAATGAGGTGGTCAACTTTCAAATGAAAACCCTTTGTCACTTACCATTTATATGATGAGTCACACTTTAGCCAATATATACTATCATCGTAATTCCACCGATATTAACGTTAAACAGTAAACAAATAGGTGACATAAGTTAAACCCTAAAGTAGACATTGGACTTCGATATATAGGTTAATATATTGAAACAACGCTAGAGGCGTCACTTTCTCAACTCACGTTATCAATGCATGAACAAAACAGTAATCACCGGTATTAAATTGACAACATGTCACATGATGCTAAAACGCTTTATGCAGATAATAATTATGATACAAACAATTGTTCCAGTGATAGTTACAGCAGTAACATAGAGTCATATTCATAAGACAATAATTATAACTGAAACAATGTAATCTTCGCAAAACCTGATGGTACTATCTGAATAAGAAATATCATGTTGATCTTTTAAGTTTAAAGTACAGGGAGTATTGATGCTTACCAAGTTTAATTTACAGCAATCCTTACTTCACCGGCGCACCTGAGAAAACAAAAGACGACTTATGCATTAGCTCGTGAGCTAAGTAAGCCAGCCAGCTACGACTAGCTCTTCCCTTGCGGTTTGAAAACAAAACAGTCATTAATTACAATCACAGCAATCAAAATTTAATAAGACAGAGTCTTTAAACAGATTATGTTAGTTACTGAATTTAAAATAGGATCAGATATACTATCTAGTTAACATTTATTGTTATAAATAAAATTTTTAAATTTTTCAGAAATATCAGGGTTTAACAGGGGGTTATGGGTTTAGACTTAGAGATTGGTGGTAAGAGGTTTCGAGAGAGCAAGAGATTGTTGTTAGGGTTTTAGAGAGAGATAGAGATAAAGAGAGATTCATGGTTATAGGTTTAGAGAGATAGATAGACAGAGATTCATGGTTACATGTTTTGAGAGAGAGAGTGAGTGAGAGAGATTGGGGATTAGGGATTTAGAGAGAGATAAATATATTAGAGGTTAGATTTCTAGAGAGAGAGAGGGGGCGAGAGAGAGAGAGAGGGAGAGAGGTTAGTGGTTTAGAGAGAGAGAGAGAGAGAGAGAGACAGAGATTGGTCGTTATTCATTTAGAGAAATGGAGAGAGATTGGGGGTTAGTGGTTTAGACAGAGAGAGAGATATTGGGGGTTAGGGGTTTAGGGAGAGAGAGAGAGAGAGAGAGATCGAGAGAGATATTGGGGGTTAGGGGTTTAGAGAGAGAGAAATAGAGAATGATAGAGACATAGAGAGAGAGAGAATGGGGGTTATGGGATTAAAGGGAGATAGAGAGAGATTGGAAGTAAGGGGTTTAAAGAGAGAGAGATATTGGATATTAGTGGTTTAGAGAGAGAGAGAGAGAGAGAGAGAGAGAGAGGGAGAGAGAGATTGGAGGTTAGGGTTTTAGAGATAGGGAGATTGGGTGTTCTAATTTTAGAGAGAGAGAGAGAGATTGGGTGTTAGGGGTTTAGGTAGGCAAAGAGAGAGATTGGGAGTTAGGGGTTTAGAGAGAGATAAATTGAGGGATAGGGATTTAGAGAGAGAGAGAGATTGGAGGTTAGTTTTTCTAGAGAGAGAGAGATTGGAGGTTAGTTTTTCTAGAGAGAGAGCGATTGTGGGTTTGGGGTTTATAGAGAAGGAGATTGGGGTTAGAAGTATAGAGAGTGATTGAGAGAAATAATGGGGTTGAGGGGTTTACACACACACACACACACACAGATTGGGAGTTATGGGTTGGGAGAGAGATGATTGGGGATCAGGGATTTAGAGAGAGATAGAATGATATTGTGGGTTAGTGGTTTAGAGAGGGAGACTAGGGTTAGGGGTTTAGAGAGAGATTTGGGTTTAGGGATTTAGAGAGAAAGTGTTTAAGCTTAGTGGTTTAGAGAGAGATCAAGATTAGGGTTTAAAAGGAGAGAGACGGAGATTGGTGGCTAGGGGTTTAGAGAGAGAGAAGTTGGGTGTTAGAGGTTTAGAAAGAGAGAAAGATTGGAGGTTGGATGTTTAGAGAGTGAGAAGGACATTGGGTGTTTATGTCTTTAGAAAGAGAGAAAGTGATAGAGAGAGATGGAGATTGGAGGTCAGGGGTTTGGGAAGAGAGATATATTGGGGATTAGGGGTTTCGAGAGAGAGAGAGAGAGATCTTGGATTTAGGTGTTTACAGAGAGACATATTAGTGTTTAGGGGTTGAGATAGTTAAATAGAGAGAGAAAAAATGGGGGTTAGGTGTTTAGAGAGAGATAGATTGCATGTTAGAGGCTTAGATAGAGATAGGTACAAAGAGAGATATTTGGGGTTAGGGGTTTAGAGACATGGAGAGAGATTTGGGGTTGGGGATTTAGAGAGAGATACATAGATATGGGGTTAGAGTCTTAGAGAGAGATATTTTTTGTTAGGGGTTCATAGAGAGAGAGAGATATTGGGGGTTGTGGGTTTAGAGAGGGATATAGAGAAAGAGAGAGGGTTAGAGCTTTAGAGAGGGATATAGAAAAGGATAGAGGGTTAGGGGTTTAGAGAGAGAGATATTGGATGGTAGGGTTTGAGAGAGAGAGAGATTTGGAGATAGGGTTCTAGAGAGAGAGATTGGACATGAGGGTTTTATAGAGATAAAAAGAGATTGGGGTTTATGGTTTTAGGGAGGGATACATAGAAAGAGAGAGGGTTAGTGGTTTAGAGAGAGAGAGATTTTGGAGGCTAAAGGTTTAGAGTAAGAGAGATCGGGGGATTGGGGTTTAGATAGAGAGATAATGGAGGTTATGAGTTTAGAGAGAGAGAGAGAGAGAGAGAGAGAGAGATTGGTGGTTCACAATTTAGAGAGATAGAGAGAGATATTGGAGGTTAGGGGATTAGAGAGAGATAGATAGAAATAGACAGATTTGGGGTTAAGGGTTTAGAGAGAGAGGGATTGGGGGCTTGGGATTTAGAGAGAGAGAAACAAATCTAGGATTAGCATTTTATAGAGAGAGAAATTTTTGTGGTTATGGGTTTAGAGAGAGAGAGAGAGGGAGAGAGAGAGGTTGGGGGTTATTGGTCTAGAGAGAGAGATTGTGGGTTAGGGGTTTAGAGAGAGATATTGGGGGTTATGAGTTTAGAGAGAGAGATTGGAGGTTAGGAGTTTAGAGAGAGAGGAAGATTGAGGGTTATGGTTTATAGAGACAGAGAGATTGGAGTTAAGTGTTTAGAAAGAGAGAGATAGATTGTAGGTTAGGTGTTTAAAGTTTGAGAGAGAGAAAAAGAGATATTATAGGTTAGGTGTTTAGAGAGAGAGAGAGAGATTGGGGTCAAGATTTATAAGGAAATAGAGAGAGATTAGTTGTTAGGGGTTTGGAGAGAGACAGAGAGAAAGGTCACGAGAGAGAGAGATTTGAGGTTAGATGTTTAGAGAGAGAAAGAGAGAGATTGAGTGTTGAGCATTTAGTGAGAGAGAGAGAGAGATTAGGGGTTAATAGGGGTTTAGATATAGAGAGAGATCACGGGGGGAGTATGGATGGTTAGTGGTGGGGGGAGAGAGACATAGAGAGGAGTTGAAGGGTTGGTGGGTGAGGAGAGAGAGAGAGAGAGAGAGAGATATATTTTGGGGGTTAGGGGTTTCAAGAGAGAGAGAGAGATATTTTGGGGGTTAGGGATTTAGAGAGAGAGATATATATTAGAGGTTAAGGGATTGGGGAGAGAGAGAGATATAAAGAGTGAGATTTGGGTTAGGGGTTTAGAGAGAGAGAGATTTGGTGTTGGGGATTTAGAGAGATATGGGGTTAGCATCTTAGAGAGAGATATATAATTGTGGTTAGGTGTTTATAGAGAGAGAGAGAGATTAGGGGTTATGGTTTTAGAGATGGATACAGAGAGAGAGGGTTAGGGGTTTAGAGAGAGAGATTGGATGTGAGGAGTTTAGAGAGAGAGAGATTGGGGGTTATGGGTTTAGAGACGGATACATAGAGAGAGAGTGGTTTAGTGGTTTAGAGAGAGAGAGATAAAGATTTGGGGGATAGGGGTTTAGAGAGAGAGGGAGAGAGAGAGAATGGATGTTAGGGGTTTAGAGAGAGAGAGAGATTGGGTGTTAGTAGTTTAGAGAGATAAATAGATAGAAATAGAGAGATTTGGGGTTAGGGGTTTAGATAGAGAGGGAAAGATTTGGGGTTCAGGATTTGGAGAGAAATTGGATGTTAGGGGTTTAGAGAGAGATATTGGAGGTTAGGGTTCTAGAGATAAAGATATTGGGGGTTAGGAGTTTAGAGAGAGAGAGAGAGAGTTAAGGGTTTAGAGAGAGAGAGAGAGAGAGAGATTATGATTTATGGGTTTAGAGAGAGAGATAGATTGGGGGATAGAGATTTAGAGAGACAGAGATTGTGGGTTCGGGGTTTAGAGAGAAAGAGATTGGGGGTTAGAAGTATAGAGCGAGAGTGAGAGAAAGAAAGAAGGGGATTTAGTGGTTTACAAAGAGAGAGAGAGAGAGGGAGAGGGAGAGAGGGGGATAGGGGTTGGGAGATAGAGATGATTGGGGGTTAGGGGTTTAGAGAGAGAGAGAAATATATTATGGGTTAGGGGTTTAGAGAGGGAGAGTAGGGTTAGGGGTTTAGATAGAGACTGGGGTTTAGGGGTTTAGAGAGAGAAAGAGATTAAGGTTATGGTTTTAGAGAGAATTAAAGATTGGGGTTTAGGGGTTTAGAGAGAGAGATACAGACATTGGGGGATAGTGGTTTAGAGAGAGAGAGATTGCGTGTTAGGGGTTTAGAGAAAGAGAGATTGCGTGTTAGGGGTTTAGAGAGAGATATATCAGAGGTTGGGGTTTTAGAGAGTTATATGGACATTGGGTGTTTAAATGTTTAGAAAGAGAGAGAATGTGATTGAGAGAGATAAAGATTGGAGGTTATGGTTTTGGGAAGAGAGAGATATTGGCGATTAGGGGTTTAGAGAGAGAGAGAGAGAAGGATCTTAGGATTATGGGTTTAGATAGAGACATATTGGTGTTTATGGGTTGATATAGATAGATAGAGAGAGAGAATGGGGATTAGGTGTTTAGAGAGAGAGAGATTGGATGTTAGAGGCTTAGATAGAGATAGATATAAAGGGATATATTTGGGGTTAGGGGTTTAGAGACATGGAGAGAGATTTGGGGTTAGGGATTTAGAGAAAGATAGAGAGATATGGGGTTAGAGTTTTAGAGAGAGATATTTTTGGTTAGGGGTTTAGAGAGAGAGAGAGAGAGAGAGAGATTGGGGGTTATGGGTTTAGAGAGGGATATAGAGAAAGAGAGAGGGTTAAGGGTTTAGAGAGAGAGATTGGGGGTTAGAAGTATAGAAAGACAGTGAGAGAAATAAAGAATGAGATTTAGTGGTTTACAGAGAGAGAGAGAGAGGGGGGTTGTGAGATAGAAATGATTGAGGGTTAGGGGTTTAGAGAGAGAGAGAGAAATATATTACGGGTTAGGGGTTTAGAGAGGGAGAGTAGGGTTATGGGTTTAGATAGAGACTGGTGTTTAGGGGTTTAGAGAGAGAGAGAGAAATATATTACGGGTTAGGGGTTTAGAGAGGGAGAGTAGGGTTATGGGTTTAGATAGAGACTGGAGTTTAGGGGTTTAGAGAGAGATTGGGGTTTAGGGGTTTATAGAGAGAAAGAGATTAAGGTTATGGTTTTAGAGAGAAATAAAGATTAGAGTTTTGGGGTTTAGAGAGAGAGATACATACATTGGGGATAGTGGTTGAGAGAGAGAGAGAGATTGGGTGTTAGGGGTTTAGAGAGAGAGATATCAAAGGTTGGGGTTTTAGAGAGTTAGATGGACATTGGGTGTTTAAATGTTTAGAAAGAGAGAGAATGCAATTGAGAGAGATAAATATTGGAGGTTATGGTTTTGGGAAGACAGATATATTGGTGATTAGGGGTTTAGAGAGAGAGAAAGAGAGAGATCTTAGGATTATGGGTTTAGATAGAGACATATTGGTGTTTATGGGTTGATATAGATAGAGAGAGAGAGAGAGAATGGGTGTAGCTAGGGTTTTACCTCTAGCGTGTGCAAATGAGCACCTACTAAGGAGAAGGGACTCCTTAGTAGCAGTTCAATAAATTGTAAATTAAAATTCTAAAACAGAAATGTAAATTACTCTAAGCATATGCATGAAACAGAAAAGACAAGATATAAAGAATGGTTTTTGTATTAATTTTACCTCCAATGTGAAGGTTGGTGAAACTCTTGCAATGGCCCAATAGGGTTGCTCCAAGCTCCAACTTGCTCCTTCTCTTTCTCCAAATGATGGGAATGGGCCAAAAGGGGCTCTCAAGGTGAAAGTAGCTCAAGGGTGAGCTAGGGTTTCAAGAGCTATTTTGGCAGAGTAAGGGTGCTTATGATTATGGATATGAAATGAGGGGTCTCCATCACCTATTTATAGTTTTTTGGTGGTGGAGTGCTGGCCCATGGTTTTGGGAACCATATGGTTTAGGTCAGCTGTATAGGGTTTTTTCCTCCTTTTTCCTCTTTTTCCTCATTATTTTATATTTTTTATTCCCTTTTTAGAGGGTTTTTGCTATTTTGGAGGAATTTTGGATATTTTTGGAGGGAAAAGGGGTTTTTTTAGCCTTTTTGAGGCTTTTTTGATGGTTTTGTGGCCTTTTGGAGGCTTTTTAGTGGGATTTTTAGGGTTTTTAAGGGAAATATGGTAGGAAAATGGACAAATGAGTCATGTAATGGGGTAGATGAGGTAGTGAGAACTTTTGGGGTGTTAACAGATTGCCCCTTGATGTGTGAGGGCAGGAGCTCATCGTATGGCCGATAGACATCATAAGTCGTGTATGGTTTTCCTGGGGTGTGGAGAAGAGAATAAACAAACTGGAGCCCGGAACAACGATCCCGGACAACTGCAAAAACTAAAAGTACATAGTCTCAATAATGGATGAGGAATAATCTGATCATATGGACGAGGCGGGCATTCCCATGCTCGTATCAAGATATAAAACAATAATAACAATGTGGTCCAAAAGAAGGGGACCTGACATATACATGACCTCAAATACTGAATGAGGAAGAATCTCAATATATGGACGAGGCGGGCATACCCATGATCGTATCAAGATACATAAAAATAACTGTGAGGCCCGAAAAGGGGGACCTCTAGGATACATAGAGAACCACTGTGTACATCATAAGGGTCCAGAGGGGACACGAATCTGGGACATACTGCTGGGCTGACCATGTTTGAGCTGAAGAACTGATACCCTGGAACAACAACAGTGCTACTGAGTGTGGTACCAAAGGAACTGATGAGCTGCTGGATCATAGTGGCAAAGGGTCACACTCTCAATGGTACACTGAACTGGGACTGAACTGGGTACTCCAGGAAGCATATAACTGGGAGGCTTCCGAATACAATCGCCAACGCAACCCGGACATCCATGGGAACATATAACTGGGCGTTCCGGAGTGACTCACCAATGTGCTAGAGTGGGGGGAAATCCGAGGTCTTCGACCAATAACTGAAGGGATATAAACCCTGCGCGATTCTCAACGATGCGATCAAGGTGTTGAATTCGAGCATGTGAGAAACAACCATTCGGAGAGGCAATGAGGACTCCTCTCAAAATGGTCCGTAGGAACTCACCACTGATGGTGATGGGTCCAGGGCACAGGGACCTCTGGGTCTATCCTCTGGAAGAGAGGGGCTGTCGTCGACAAAGGGAGACCTGCAACTAGGAAGGCAATGATGTTTCCTTGATAGGAGCACAAGGTAGAGAACCAAAGTGTCAGAGTACTAATGGCAGGACTGACAAACTGTGGGGGATAACTAGGCAAGTAGAGTGGGTGGACTCAAACTTCCTTTGTTTAGAGTGTGATGGCGGGAATGATTGAGCAGCATATGAAACTGACGGATGGGAAAGGGATCATTGCTGTAATGGATCAGGGATAGTGACTGGGATGAGGGAGACTCAAGCTGGTGTAAAATGGTAGGATACTGCAGACTACTCTGAACAAAGGCGACTTGATTGGGTTAGAGAGAGATATTTTTGGTTATGGGTTTAGAGATAGAGAGAGAGATTGGGGGTTATGGGTTTAGAGAGGGATATAGAGAAAGAGAGAGGGTTAAGGGTTTAGAGAGAGAGATTGGAGGTTAGGGGTTTAGATAGAGAGAGATGTTGGGAGATAGTGGTTTAGAGAGAGTGAGAGAGATTAGACGTGAGGGGTTTATAGAAAGAGAAAGGGATTGGATTTTATGGGTTTAGAGAGGGAGAGAGGGAGAGAGAGAGAGAGAGAGGGTTAGTGGTTTAGAGAAGAGAGATTGGAGGCTAGAGGTCTAGAGAGAGAGAGAGTTTGGGGGATAGGGGTTTAGAGAGAGAGAGAGAGAGAATGGGGGTTATGGGTTTATAGAGAGAGAGAGAGAGAGAGAGAAAGAGAGCGGGTGAGTGATTTATAGAGAGAGAGAGGGATTGGAGGTTAGGGGCTTAGAGAGAGATAGATAGAAAGAGGCAGATTTGGGGTTATGGGTTCAAAGAGAAAGATTGGGGGCTTTGGATTTATAGAGAGATAAACAGATCCGGGATTATCATTTTAGAGAGAGAGGGAGAGATTTGTGGTTATGGGTTTAGAGAGAGAGAGGGGGGGGAGAGAGAGTTTGAGGGTTATTGGTTTAATGAGAGAGAGAGAAAGATATTGGGGGTTAGGGGTTTAGAGAGAGATATTGGGGGTTATGAGTTTAGAGAGAGAGGGGGAGAGAGAGATTAGATGTTAGGAGTTTAGAGATAGAGAGAGATTGAGGGTTATGGTTTTAGAGAGAGAGAGATTGGAGGTTAAGTGTTTAGAGAGAGAGAGAGGGAGAGAGAGAGAGAGAGAGAGATTGTAAGTTAGGGGTTTAGAGAGAGAGAAATAAAGAAATATAGAGACATAGAAAGAGAGAGAATAGGAGTTATGGGACTAAAGGGAGATAGAGAGAGATTGGAAGTAATGGGTTTAAAGAGTGAGAGTCATTGTATATTAGTGGTTTAGAGAGAAAGAGAGAGAGATATTGGAGGTTACAGTTTTAGAGATAGGGACATTAGGTGTTCTTATTTTAGAGAGAGAGAGAGGTTGGGTGTTAGGGGTTTAGATAGGTAGAGAGAGAGAGATTGGGAGTTAGGGGTTTAGAGAGAGAGATAATTTGGGGGATAGGGATTGAGAGAGAGAGAGAGAGAGAGATTGGAGGTTAGGGATTTCTAGAGAGAGAGGTATTGTGGGTTTGGGGTTTAGAGATAAAGAGATTGGGGATTAGAAGTATAGAGAGAGGCTGAGAGAAAGAATGGGGTTCATGGATTTACACACACACACACACACACACACACACAGATTGGGGGTTAGGGGTTGGGAGAGAGATGATTGGGGATTAGGGGTTTAGAGAGAGATTGGGGTTTAAGGATTTAGAGAGAGAAAGATATTAAGTTTAGTGGTTTACAGAGAGATCAAGATTGGGGTTTAGGGCTTTAAAGGGAGAGAGACAGAGATTGGTGGCTAGGGGTTTAGAGAGAGTGAAGTTGGGTGTTAGAGGTTTAGAGAGAGAGAGAGATTGGAGGTTGGGGGTTTAGAGAGTGAGAAGAACATTGGGTGATAGAGAGAGATAGAGATTGGAGGTTAGGGGTTTGGGAAGAGAGAGATATTGGGGATTAGGGGTTTAGAGAGAGAGAGAGATATTGGCTTTAGGTGTTTAGAGAGAGACATATTAGTGTTTAGGGGTTGAGATAGATAGATAGAGAGAGAGAAAGAATGAGGGTTAGGTGTTTAGAGAGAAAGATTTCATGTTAGAGGCTTAGATAGAGATAGATACAAAGAGAGATATTTGGGCTTAGGGGTTTAGAGACATGGAGAGAGATTGGGGGTTGGGGATTTAGAGAGAGATAGAGAGATATGGGGTTAGAGTCTTAGAGAGAGATATTTTTTGTTAAGGGTTTATAGATAGAGAGAGATTGGGGTTTGTGGGTTTATAGAGGGATATAGAGAAAGAGAGAGGGTTAGGGGTTTAGAGAGAGAGAGATTAGGAGATATAGTTTTAGAGAGAGAGATTGGACATGAGGGTTTTATAGAGATAGAAAGAGATTGGGGTTTATGGTTTTAGGGAGGGATTTATAGAGAGAGAGAGGGTTAGTGGTTTATAGAGAGAGAGATAGTGGAGGTTAAAGTTTTAGAGAGAGAAATATATTGGGGTATAGGGGTTTATATAGAGAGAGAATGGAGGTTATGGGTTTAGAGATAGAGATATTGGTGGTTAGCAATTTAGAGAGAGAGAGAGAGAGAGAGATTGGAGGTTAGGGGCTTAGAGAGAGATATATAGAAAGAGACAGATTTGGGGTTAGGGGTTTAGAGAGAGAGAGGGACTGGGGGCTTGGGATTTAGAAAGAGATGGACAGATCTAGGATTAATATTTTATAGAGAGAGGGAGATATTTGTGGTTATGGGTTTAGAAAGAGAGGGAGAGAGAGAGAGGTTTGGGTTTATTGGTATAGAGAGAGAGAGATTATGGGTTAGGGGTTTAGAGAGAGATATTGGGGGTTATGAGTTTAAAGAGAGAGGGAGAGACGAATATTGGAGGTTAGGAGTTTAGAGATAGAGGGAGATTGAGGGTTATGGTTTGAGAGAGAGAGAGATTGGAGGTTAAGTGTTGAAAAAGAGAGAGATAGATTGTAGGTTAGGCATTTAGAGTTTGAGAGAGAGAAAAATAGAGATTGTAGGTTAGGTGTTTAGAGAGAGAGAGAGAGAAAGAGAGAGATTGGGGGTCAACGATTTATAAGTAAATAGAGAGAGATTAGTTGGTAGGGTTTAGAGAGAGAAAGACATTGATTGGGTGTTAGTGGTTGAGAGAGAGAGAGATATGAGGTTAGGGGTTTGGAGAGATAAAGAGAGAGATTGGGTGTTGAGGGTTTAGAGAGAGAGAGATATTGGGGGTTAACAGGGGTTTTTATATAGGGAGAGATCACGAGGGGAGTACTGATGGTTAGTGGTGGGGGGAGAGAGACATAGAGAGGAGTTGAAGGGTTGGTGGGTGAGTAGCAAGTGTTTAGAGAGAGAGAGAGAGAGAGAGAGAGAGAGAGAGAGAGAGAGAGATTTTGGGGGTTAGGGGTTTAGAGAGGGGGAGAGAGAGAGAGAGTGAGAGAGAGATTTTGGGGGTTAGGGGTTTAGAGAGAGAGATAGATATTAAAGGTTAGGGGCTTGGAGAGAGAGAGAGATATAAAGAGTGAGATTTGGGTTAGGGGTTTAGAGAGAGAGAGAGAGAGAGATTTGGTGTTGGGGATTTAGAGATATATGGGGTTAGCATCTTAGAGAGAGATATATAATTGTGGTTAGGTGTTTATAGAGAGAGAGAGATTGAGGGTTACTATTTTAGAGATGGATACAAAGATAGATAGGGGGTTAAGGGTTTAGAGAGAGAGAGAGGGAGAGATTGGATGTGAGGGGTTTAGAGAGACAGAGATAGTGGTTTAGAGAGAGAGAGAGAGAGAAAGATTGGGGGATATGGGTTTGGAGGGAGAGGGAGAGAGAGAGAATGGAGGTTAGGGGTTTATAGAGAGAGAGAGATTGGGTGTTAGTAGTTTAGATATTTAGAGAGAGAGATAGATAGAAAGAGACAGATTTTGGGTTAGGGGTTTAGATAGAGAGGGAGAGATTGGGGGTTCATGATTTGGAGAGGAATTGGAGGTTAGGGGTTTAAAGAGAGATATTGGAGGTTAGGGGTTTAGAGATAAGGATATTAGGGGTTAGGAGTTTAGATAGAGATAGATAGAGAGAGAGATGGGTTTAGAGAGATAGATATATATATATATTAGGATTTATGGGTTTAGAGAGAGAGATAGATTGGGGGATAGGGATTTAGAGAGAGAGAGATTGTGGGTTCGAGGTTTAGAGAAAAAGATATTGGGGGTTATAAGTATAGAGAGAGAGTGAAAGAAAGAAAGAATGGGGTTTAGTGGTTTAGAGAGAGAGAGAGAGAGAGATTGGGGGATAGGGGTTGGGAGATAGAGATAATTGGGGATTAGGTGTTTAGAGAGAGAGAGAGAGAAATATATTATGGGTTAGGTGCTTAGAGAGGGAGAGTAGGGTTAGGGATTTAGATAGAGATTGGAGTTTAGGGGTTTAGAGAGACAAAGAGATTAAGGTTATGGTTTTATAGAGAAATAAATATTGGGGTTTAGGGGTTTAGAGAGAGAGATACAGACATTGGGGGATAGTGGTTTAGAGAGAGAGAAATTGGGTGTTGAGGGTTGAGAGAGAGAGAGAGAGATTGTGGGTTAATAGGAGTTTAAATATAGAAAGAGGTCACATGGGGAGTATGGATGGTTAATGGTGGGGGGAAGAGAGGAATAGAGAGGAGTGGAAGGGTTTTTGGGTGAGGAGAAAGGGTTTGAAGAGAGAGAGAGAGAGATTTTGGGGGTTAGGGGTTTAGAGAGAGAGAGAGAGATTTTGGGGGTTAGGGTTCTAGAGATAAAGAGAGAGATGATTAGGGTGTTAAAATTTAGGGGGAGAGAGAGAGAGAGAGAGAGAGAGAGAGAGAGACATTTTGGGTTAGCGGTATAGAGAGATATAAATAATTGGGTTAGGGGTTTAGAGAGAGATAGAGAGAGAGAAATATTGGGGAATAGGAGTTTAGAGAGAGATATTGGGGGTTAGGGGTTTAGAGAGACATAGAGGGACATATATTGGGGGATAGGATTTAGAGAGAGATATTGGGGGTTAGGGGTTTAGAGAAAGAGAGAAAGATTGGAGGTTAGGGTTTTGAGAGAGAGATTAGGGGTTAGGGTTTAGAGAGAGTTGGAGAGATATTGGGAGCTAGGGGTGTTGAGATAGAGAGATAGAGAGAGCGGAGGGTTAGTGGTTGTGTGTTTGAGAGAGAGAGAGAGAGATTAGGGTTTTGGAAGAGAGAGAGATATTGAGGGTTGGGGGTTTAGAGAGAGAGAGACTGTGGGTTAGGGATTTAAAGAGAGAGAGAGGAGATTGGGGGTTAGGAAGAGAGAAAGAGAGAGATATATATAGAAAGATATAGAATGGGGGTTACGGGTTTAGAGAGAGAGAGATTGGAGATTAGGGGTTTAGAGAGAGAGAGAGAGAGAGAGAGAGAGAGATTGAAGGTATGGGGTTTTGAGGAGAGGGATAGAGATATTGGAGGTTAAGGGTTTTGAGACAGAGAGATATTGGGAGTTACGGGTTTAGAGAGAGAGAGTGAGAAATAAAGAGGTTGGGGGCTAGCGGTTTAGAGAGAGAGAGAGAGAGAGAGAGAGAGGAAGGTGTTACAGGCTGTCGAGAAACAAAAAGATAAATATATTTGGGTTAGGGGTTTAGAGAGAGAGAGAGAGAGAGAGAGAGATAAAGAGGGTTAGGGGTTTAGAGAAAGAGGGAGATTTGGGTTAGGGGTTTAGATATATAGGTAGAGAGAGAGAGAGAGAGAGAATGGGGTTAGGGGTTTTACATAGAGAAGAGAGGTTGGAGGTTAATGGTTTAGAGAGAGAGAGAGGCTGGATGTTAGGGGATTCGATAGAAATAGATAAAAAGAGAGACATTTGGTGTTATGGGTTTAAATATATGGAGAGAGGTATTCGGGGTTGAGGTTTTAGAGAAAGATAAAGTGATACAAGGTAACATTTTAGAGAGAGAATGAGAGATTTGTGGGTTAGGCATTAGAGAGAGAGGTTAGGGGTTATGGTTTTAGAGAGAGAGAGATATTGGGGGTTATGGGTTTTGAGAGAGAGATAGAAGGATTGAGAGAGATTATATGTCAGCGGTTTAAAAGAGGATTGTGGTTAGGGGATTAGAGAGATATTTTAGGTTAGTGTTTAGAGAGATAGAGAGATATTTGGGGTTACGGGTTTAGAGAGGAGAGAGAGAGATATTGTGGTTAGGGGTTTAGAGAGAGAGAGGTTGGGGATTTTGGGTTTAGAGAGACAAATATTGGGGGTAGTGGTTTAGAGAGAGATAGAGAGATTTGGGGTTATGGGTTTAGAGAGAGAGATATGTAGATTGTGAGAGTTTGGTGGTTAGGCGATTTACAGAGAGAGAGACATTGGTCGTTAGGGTATGGACAGAGACTCAAAGAGAGAGAGAAGAGAGAGAGAGAGAGAGATTGGGGGGATAGGTGTTTAGAAGAGATTGAGAGACTAGGGGTTAGGTTTTTAGAGAGAGTGAGAGATTGAGGGTTAATGGTTATATATATATATATACACAGAAAGAGAGATTGGTGTTTAGGGGTTTAGAGAGAGAGGGAGATTGGGTTGTGTGAGGTTTAGAGAGAGAATTAGAGATTGGAGATTAGGGGTTGAGAGAGAGAGATATTGGGGGTTAGAGGTCTAGAGAGAGAGAAAGAGATACATTTAGGGTTAGAAGCTTATAAAGAGAGAGAGAGAGAGAGAGAGAGAGAGAGAGAGAGTGGAGGTTAGACAAATATATCGATATGATGTTAGGGTTTAAAGAGAGAGAGATAGAAAAAGGGAGATTGGGGGTTGGGTGTTTAGAGAGAGAGCGAGAGAGAGATTTTGGGGGTTAGGGGTTTTAAACAGATAGACTAGGGGCTAATAGGGGTAGAGATAGAGTTAGATCACGGGGAGAGTATGGATGGTTAGTGGTGTAGAGGAGAGGTACATAAAGAGAGGGGATTGGTAGGTGGTTTAGGAGCGAGGTTTTGGAGAGACAGAGAGAGAGGAAGAGATTGTGGGTTTCAGTTTAGAGATAGAGATCGAATTGGTATTAGGGGTTTATAGAGAGAGAGAAAGAAAGAGAGATACTGGGGGTTTAGGGTATTAAAGAGAGAGAGAGAGATTGGAGGATAGGTGATTAGATAGAGAGATATATGAGTTTAGGGGTTTACAAAGAGAGATTGGGGGTTGGGTTTTAGAGAGAGAGAGATTGAGTGTTACTAGTGTTTAGAGATAGAGAGAGATCACAATGAGAGAATTGATGGTTAATGATGGGGGGAAGAGAGACATAGAGAGTGGGGAGGGGTAGTTGGGTGAGGAAGGAAGGTTTGGAGAGAGAGAGAGATATTGGGGGTTAGGTGTTTAGAGAGAGATAGAGAGAGAGATTGGGGGTTAGTGGGTTTAGAGATAGATATTGGTGGTAAGAGGTTTTGAGAGAGCAGAGATTGTTGTTAGGGTTTCAGAGAGAGATAGAAATAAAGAGAGATTCATGATTATAGGTTTAGAGAGATAGATAGACAGAGATTCATGGTTACATATTTTGAGAGAGAGAGTGAGTGAGAGAGATTGGGGATTAGGGATTTAGAGAGAGATAAATATATTAGAGGTTAGAGTTCTAGAGAGAGAGAGGGGGAGAGAGAGAGAGAGAGAGAGAGAGGTTAGCGGTTTAGAGAGAGAGAGATACAGAGACAGAGATTGGTCATTTTTCATTTAGAGAGATGGAGAGAGATTGGGGGTTAGCGGTTTAGACAGAGAGAGAGATATTGGGGGTTAGGGGTTTAGAGAGGAGAAGAAATAGAGAATGATAGAGACATAGAAAGAGAGAGAATGGGGGTTATGGGATTAAAGGAAGATAGAGAGAGATTGGAAGTAAGGGGTTTAAGAGAGAGATATATTGGATATTAGTGGTTTAGAGAGAGAGAGAGAGAGGGAGAGAGAGATTGGAGGTTAGGGTTTTAGAGATAGGGGACATTTGTTGTTCTTATTTAGAGAGAGAAAGAGATTGGGTGTTAGGGGTTTAGGTAGGCTGAGAGAGAGAGATTGGGAGTTAAGGGTTTAGAGATAGATAAATTGAGGGATAGGGATTAGAGAGAGAGAGAGATTGGAGGTTAGTTTTTCTAGAGAGAGAGCGATTGTGGGTTTGGGGTTTATAGAGAAAGAGATTGGGGTTAGAAGTATAGAGAGTGACTAAGAGAAATAATGGGGTTCAGGGGTTTACACACACACACGAGAGAGAGAGAGAGAGAGAGAGAGAGAGAGAGAGAGAGATTGGGGGTTATGGGTTGGGAGAGAGATGATTGGGGATCAGGGATTTAGAGAGAGGATAGAACGATATTGTGGGTTAGTGGTTTAGAGAGGGAGACTAGGGTTAGTGGTTTAGAGAGAGATTGGGGTTTAGGGATTTAGAGAGAAAGTGTTTAAGCTTAGTGGTTTAGAGAGAGATCAAGATTAGGGTTTAAAGGGAGAGAGACGGAGATTGGTGGCTAGGAGTTTAGAGAGAGAGAAGTTGGGTGTTAGAGGTTTAGAGAGAGAGAAAGATTGGAGGTTGGATGTTTAGAGAGTGAGAAGTGACATTGGTGTTTATGTCTTTAGAAAGAGAGAAAGTGATAGAGAGAGATGGAGATTGGAGGTTAGGGGTTTGGGAAGAGAGATATATTGGGGATTAGGGGTTTAGAGAGAGAGATAGATCTGGATCTAGGTATTTACAGAGAGACATATTAATGTTTAGGGGTTGAGATAGTTAAATAGAGAGAGAAAAAATGGGGGTTAGGTGTTTAGAGAGAGATAGATTGCATGTTAGAGGCTTAGATTAGAGATAGATACAAAGAGAGATATTTGGGGTTAGGGGTTTAGAGACATGGAGAGATATTTGGGGTTGGGGATTTAGAGAGAGATACATAGATATGGGGTTAGAGTCTTAGAGAGAGATATTTTTGGTTAGGGGTTCATAGAGAGAGAGATATTGGGGGTTGTGGGTTTAGAGAGGGATATAGAGAAAGATAGAGGGTTAGAGCTTTAGAGAGGGATATAGAAAATGATACAGGGTTAGGGGTTTAGAGAGAGAGATATTGGGACGGTATGGTTTGAGAGAGAGAGAGATTTGGAGATAGGGTTCTAGAGAGAGAGATTGGACATGAGGGTTTTATAGAGATAAAAAGAGATTGGGGTTTATGGTTTTAGGGAGGGATACATAGAAAGAGAGAGGGTTAGTGGTTTAGAGAGAGAGAGAGATTGGAGGCTAAGGTTTAGAGAGAGAGAGATTGGGGGATTGGGGTTTAGATAGAGAGATAATGGAGGTTATGAGTTTAGAGAGAGAGAGAGAGAGAGATTGGTGGTTCGCAATTTAGAGAGATAGAGAGAGATATTGGAGGTTTAGGGGATTAGAGAGAGATAGATAGAAATAGACATATTTGGGTTAAGGGTTTTAGAGAGAGAGCAGGATTGGGGGCTTGGGATTTAGAGAGAGAGAAACAAATCTGAGATTAGCATTTTATAGAGAGAGAAAGTTTTGTGGTTATGGGTTTAGAGAGAGAGAGAGGGAGAGAGAGAGAGGTTGGGGGTTATTGGTCTAGAGAGAGAGATTGTGGGTTAGGGGTTTTCGGAGAGAGATATTGGGGGTTATGAGTTTAGAGAGAGAGATTGGAGGTTAGGAGTTTAGAGAGAGAGGAAGATTGAGGGTTATGGTTTATAGATAAAGAGATTGGAGTTAAGTGTTTAGAAAGAGAGAGATAGATTGTAGGTTAGGCGTTTAAATTTTGAGAGAGAGAAAAAGAGAGATTGTAGGTTAGGTGTTTAGAGAGAGAGAGAGATTGGGGGTCAAGATTTATAAGGAAATAGAGAGAGATAGTTGTTAGGGGTTTGGAGAGAGAGAGAGAGAAAGGTAGCGAGAGAGAGAGATTTGAGGTTAGGGGTTTAGAGAGAGAAAGAGAGAGATTGAGTGTTGAGCGTTTAGTGAGAGAGAGAGAGATTGGGGGTTAATAGGGGTTTAGATATAGAGAAAGATCACGAGGGGAGTATGGATGGTTAGTGGTGGGGGGAGAGAGGACATAGAGAGGAGTTGAAGGGTTGGTGGGTGAGGAGAGAGAGAGAGAGAGATATTTTGGGGGTTAGGGGTTTCAAGAGAGAGAGAGAGAGAGATATTTTGGGGGTTAGGGATTTAGAGAGAGAGAGAGAGATATTAGAGGTTAAGGGCTTGGGGAGAGAGAGAGATATAAGGAGGTGAGATTTGGGTTAGGGGTTTAGAGAGAGAGAGAGAGAGAGAGAGATGAGAGAGAGAGAGAGAGAGATTTGGTGTTGGGGATTTAGAGAGATATGGGGTTAGCATCTTAGAGAGAGATATTAATTGTGGTTAGGTGTTTATAGAGAGAGAGAGAGATTAGGGGTTATGGTTTTAGAGATGGATACAGAGAGAGAGGGTTAGGGGTTTTAGAGAGAGAGAGAGATTGGATGTGAGGAGTTGAGAGAGAGAGAGATTGAGGGTTATGGGTTTAGAGACGGATACATAGAGTGAGAGTGGTTTAGTGGTTTAGAGAGGAGAGAGAGATAAATATTGGGGGATAGGGGGTTTAGAGAGAGAGGGAGAGAGAGAATGGATGTTAGGGGTTTAGAGAGATAGAGAGATAAATAGATAGAAATTGAGATATTTGGGGTTAGGGGTTTAGATAGAGAGGGGAGAGATTTGGGGTTAGGGGTTTAGATAGAGAGGAGAGATTGGGGTTCAAGATTTGGAGAGAAATTGGATGTTAGGGGTTTAGAGAGAGATATTGGAGGTTAGGGTTCTAGAGATAAAGATATTGGGGGTTAGGAGTTTAGAGAGAGAGAGAGAGAGAGAGAGAGAGAGAGAGTTAAGGGTTTAGAGAGAGAGAGAGAGAGAGATTAGATTTATGGGTTTAGAGAGAGAGATAGATTGGGGGATAGAGATTTAGAGAGACAGAGATTGTGGGTTCGGGGTTTAGAGAGAAAGAGATTGGGGGTTAGAAGTATAGAGCGAGAGTGAGAGAAAGAAATAAGGGGATTTAGTGGTTTACAAAGAGAGAGAGACAGAGGGAGAGAGGGGGATAGGGGTTGGGAGATAGAGATGATTTGGGGGTTAGGGGTTTAGAGAGAGAGAAAAATATATTACGGGTTAGGGGTTTAGAGAGGGAGAGTAGGGTTAGGGGTTTAGATAGAGACTGGGGTTTAGGGGTTTAGAGAGAGAAAGAGATTAAGGTTATGGTTTTAGAGAGAATTAAAGATTGGGGTTTAGGGGTTTAGAGAGAGAGATACCGACATTGAGGGATAGTAGTTTAGAGAGAGAGAGATTGAGTGTTAGGGGTTTAGAGAGAGAGATATCAGAGGTTGGGGTTTTAGAGATTATATGGACATTGGGTGTTTAAATGTTTAGAAAGAGAGAGAATGTGATTGAGAGAGATAAGATTGGAGGTTATGGTTTTGGGAAGAGAGAGATATTGGTGATTAGGGGTTTTAGAGAGAGAGAGAGAGAGAAGGATCTTAGGATTATGGGTTTAGATAGAGACATATTGGTGTTATGGGTTGATATAGATAGATAGAGAGAGAGAATGGGGATTAGGTGTTTAGAGAGAGAGAGGTTGGATGTTAGAGGCTTAAATAGAGATAGATATAAAGGGATATATTTGGGGTTAGGGGTTTAGAGACATGGAGAGAGATTTGGGGTTAGGCATTTAGAGAAAGATAGAGAGATATGGGGTTAGAGTTTTAGAGAGAGATAGTTTTGGTTAGGGGTTTAGAGAGAGAGAGAGAGAGAGAGAGAGAGAGATTGGGGGTTATGGGTTTAGAGAGGGATATAGAGAAAGAGAGAGGGTTAAGGGTTTAGAGAGAGAGATTGGGGGTTAGAAGTATAGAAAGACAGTGAGAAATAAAGAATGAGATTTTAGTGGTTTACAGAGACAGAGAGAGAGGGGTTGTGAGATACAAATGATTGAGGGTTAGGCGTTAGAGAGAGGGAGAGAAATATATTACGGGTTAGGGGTTTAGAGAGGGAGAGTAGGGTTATGGGTTTAGATAGAGACTGGGGTTTAGGGGTTTAGAGAGAGACTGGGGTTTAGGGGTTTATAGAGAGAAAGAGATTAAGGTTATGGTTTTAGAGAGAAATAAAGATTGGGGTTTTGGGGTTTAGAGAGAGAAATACATACATTGGGGATGGTGGTTGAGAGAGAGAGAGAGAGGAGATTGGGTGTTAGGGGTTTAAGAGAGTTAGGTGGACATTGGGTGTTTAAATGTTTAGAAAGAGGGAGAATGCGATTGAGAGAGATAAAGATTGGA